>JAZGTJ010015844.1:0-13086 GCA_036877575.1 Botia almorhae | reverse complement strand
TGTACACTAACTTGATACTTCCGTCACAGGCTATGAAAACTGTCTTCATAGATGTCACAATATGACAGATATGGCTGCCATAGATCAGCTTATCTTGTACTTGGCTGTGTCTAGTCTAAACAGGAAGCTGGTCTTTCAAGATGGAAATGTAAGATGGCTCTGATGCTGTGGTCATGGGAACTGCTCACCCAAAGATGAAGAGCATGTTACCATATATACAAACAGAACTTTGCTCGTACACAAACAAAAGTCTGGACATGTACTTTAGCTCAGAAAAAAAGCAGAACCTTTTATTTCCCACCTAATGAAACAGGTGAAATCTGCCCATGCGGCGTGTGATGGATGATACAGGTCCGCTTTTAATGGGCCTTGAGAGAGAGAAAAGACAGTGAGAATGAGAGAGACAGAGAGCGAGAGAGTGAGAAAATGAGAAATGGAGAGAGAACTACACAAGCCATGAGAGAGATGCAGATAAAGAGAGTCTGGGAAAGAACGAGAGGAATGAATCGGAGGTCACTTGAGGAAGCAAAATGAAAAAGCAAAGGGAAATGTGGGATCCAATATTGGAGATATGCAGACTCCAGGTCCAGCCGGCCATCCGCAAGCTCTTACTGTATCTGATGTCATTTTTAATGAGGCAGCTGGGGAGTGGAGATCCAGGAAGCAGAATATGATATGGACAGTTGGGGCAAAACAAAGCTGAGATCAAAACTCCATCCAGCTGTGGAGCATTCAGACTCCATAACTACATTGTACAAAGTTAAGATGATGATTCTGATGACTGGAGTCTAAGAGAACTCTCATTAATAATAGAAATAGAAGGCAGGCAACATGAGGAATTGAGGCCCCTGAGGCCCAGTGGTGGCTAACCAGCACACTCATCTATCATCCATCTGGACTGTGTCACCGAGCTTTTACATCAACAGTGAGGAAAAGTTCTCTCACGGTCTTGTAGTAACATTAGTAGAATGTTTTTTAAATGCTATATTCAATAATGTAATATCAAAAACAGTATTCTTAAGTAAGTGGAATGTTTTGAATCAATAAACATTTTAATTCTGTAATGTTTTTAATTAATATGATCAAGCAATAATGTTAATACAACATAAAAAAACTGGACATTTCTAATGTTGCTAGAACATTCGTAATAACATTTGTATTATTTTTTGTTACTTGATGGAAAAATTGTGGAAATGTTCTTACAACCTAAAACTGTTAGCTGGGATGTGGGATATTTAGTAAAGAATCTGACGTAATCTCCAGATAGTGGCTTAATTATGGGCGGATAAAACAACCACTGAGAGAACACAGGAAAGAGAGAGATGGGGTTTACATTTCTGAACAAAAAAAAAGACACACGGATACAGACGGAGCCCAAGGAATTCCAGAGATCAGGTTGGGCAGCGAAATGACAGCAAAGAAAGTGAAGGACGAGAGGAGAAAGAGTCTCTGAAGAGCTTTGGGAGAGGGCCCATTAGAGAGCTATGGAGACCATGACCTGGCAGCACAGTTTCAAGCTCTGTATGACTGTCCCCTCACACAGTTTTCACCTTGTTCCATGCCATTGACTGTGCTGTCAGAGCTGGAAAGACAGAGAGATACAGAGAAGAGGAGGCCCTGCCTGTCACAATCCACTGCTGATGCAGAGACAGAGAAGAGAGGGGGAGAGAGAGAGAGAGAGGCCCCTCCTGAGAGCAGACTTGAGAACTGAGGGTCAGAGATGAACTCATGAATTTATAAAAGCAGCTCACAAATATCTGGCAAACACAGCCGCAGTCAGATACTGGGAAACTAAAGAGCTTTTATAAGCTAATGGATGAACTCCACAACTCCTCAGATAATGCATGACAGATACAGTCACACAATACAAACCAGAATGAACAAAAACAATCGGTTTAAATTGCACATACTTAGAAACAATGTATAGTATAATGCAATGTAAGTCGCTTTGGATAAAAGCGTCTGCCGAATGCATAAATGTAAATGTAATGCCTACAAATGGAGTTTCCTCAAGTCGCTGTTAAAAATGCTGTTAAAACAGCTGCAATTTTAGCGCTGCTTTATTCCTGTTGTCTGATATCAAAGAAATGTCACATATTCTGACATTTACTCAACATTCACACGAGAACTGATGGAAAAACATCAAAACGCATTCAGTGGGAGACGGAAGGCAGCGGTTCTTTCATGCGTCCATGAAATATTTCATGTTCCTTTAAT
This sequence comes from Botia almorhae, assembly GCA_036877575.1. Taxonomy (NCBI): domain Eukaryota; kingdom Metazoa; phylum Chordata; class Actinopteri; order Cypriniformes; family Botiidae; genus Botia; species Botia almorhae. The sequence continues at coordinate 10,869 of JAZGTJ010015844.1, read as the reverse complement.
AATTCATGTAGCCACTTTACAGTGTTTGCTGTAATGTGTGGAAAAAAACTATGATGAAAACCAAAGTGCTCTCACTGGGGTGCCAGGCAATTTGTATACAAACATGATACAAACACCAATACACACACTGGAAACTTTGAGCTTACAGTATATTAGTAACAGCTTCCCGACACTGTGGTTTTCATACCAAGACAAAATATATACTATACACCTATTTACTATATTTACTATAAGCCCTAAAGCTAGCAATGTCGAGATTATTAGATTTAAACAACATGGTATATTTATACGCTTTTTAAAAAATTCAAACCTCCTCATAAGTCAGTTTTCTATGTTTTTCACTTTATGTTTGAGACTTTTTAAGATGTGGCCTTTACACAACTAGCAAACTGACACGCACGTTTGATCCACCTGAATATTCTCAATTTCCACCTTATGTTATTTCTTTGTTGGCCAAACGGTTTTGTTTATAACAGATGGTGTCACTTGGTTGCGCGTAATAATTAATTTACAATTTGATTTAATTGGGCACACAGCAGAGTGGTAATGAAACAGCATTAAAGCTCCTGACGCTCCAGAAACCGTCACACTTTACTGGACACAATGCAGTTCTGTGAGACGCCGATAACGCCACCTGCCATTCCACTGCCTAAATATTACCACAATGTCTACTGGGCATGTTCAGAAAACCAGTTCACTACATTCATTGGGCTGTTGCGAGAGGAAGCGCTCGGTTTAGCATTTGGACATTTAATTTGTTTGAGCTTCATTGCATTAGACCAGAAAACTTTTGAAAATAGTTATATATAACTAGATACAAACAACTACATACAAATATAGCTAAAAAATATTAAACCAAGTGGCAATTCCGGCTAACTGGGAACGTTCTCAGAATTTTTAAAGAACATTAGCCAATGTTCTCTTAAAATTATCAAAAAAGTTCCTTCGGCAACGTGAGCAGAATGTTTTTTAACATTATACATCATATCAAAAATTTTATTCTTAAGTTGCTAGTGGAATTTTTAAAAAACGTTACAGAATGAAAAATGTTTGAATAATGTTGTTAAAACCAAGCAATGTGTTTTACACAGTACTTAACATTTTTATTACTAATGGACATGTTAGGGAAACGTTTTACAAGCTAAAATTGTTAGCGATGATATTGCTTCACTTTTCCAGTCATTCTGGTTCGTATGAAACAACTTCTTGTAAAAGAAAATGGTGCCGTTGTTGACATCGAATTATTTAATACTATGACAATCATACCCAAGTGTGTCCCAAAGTAACTGGTCAAGTTATATACAACATTTGTCCACAAGGAGGCTCTGTTGTACTAGTTTTAATGCCCCATTCCTCTTCCTCCAAAACACCAGCTTCAACTTTACAAAAGCATGACTACATAGAAATTCAATAAAAAATAGCCTAAATATTCAAGCCCTTAACCCGAGGCCAAATGTGATTGTCAAAATAACTTAAATAAAACAGTAAATTATTAAAGATGAAAAAAGTGACAGTTTTGTTCAATTATGCAAAGATATACTGTGAAAAGGCCACAGGGCAGAACAGTAGATTGTATGAAACAGAACTGACAGAAACTCCAGGGGCAAATCAGGGTGGCATTAAAAGAATAATGTAAAACAACAGATAAAACAGATATTATCTACTCTCTCTCTCTCTTCTTTTCGATGGTATTTTAAAAGTGATGACGTCTCTCTACATCTCTGAATGTGCGCCAAACAAGCACAAGAAGAGCAGGAGAACAGCCAGAGGGCAATAACAGCCAGCTATTGCAAAGTCATTCATAACTCGCAGCAGTAAACAGACCTGAGCCTCACATGAGAGACATAATCTTACATGTGACTCACAAATAACATGAGGAATGTTTATGTGGACAGAGTATATTACAAGTACATCTGCTGGTATGTTGGTGCTGGTGTTAATCTGAAACACTTTACTGAACATATTTTATATGCTTGTGTAATTTGTTAGAAAGGGACATTATGTAAGCACGACAGCTTGTGTGTGTGTGTGTGTGTGAAGTTATGCAGGACAGGTGCACAGTAGGTCATATCTTGCCGATGGGTTAGTCAGTGATTAAAAGACTCTCAGATGTCGTCTAACTTTCAGGACCCAATGTCCAGACTATTCTGGGTCCAACCCACCCACCCTTCTGTCCCGGAGGTAACCAGAAACCTTAACTGTCATTCAGGCAAGACTCCTGTTCTCATGACAGACCTGCTGTTTTGGTACTGACATTAACTATCATAGTTTGCTGAGGAGCCCTGCTAGGAACTAGCTACTAGCAGAACTCCAGATTATTTAGGAGAATGTAACTATATGTGATTGGGTCATAACAATGTGTGTATATAAAATTATAAATAACGAAGACAACTTTTTCAGATGGCCTATACAGTCAGTGTGGGCCCCTGCCAAACATGAGATTAATTTGCATAAGCTAATATAGTGTCAATAAGTAAAAAAATTGTGTTGTTTTGGGCTGTCAAGTCCTCGCTTATATTTTATTTTTATTTATAGTTTTTAATCTGTTCTGAACTGATAGACTGCAGAGAGAGGGCACCTCAAAACTCGATATAACTCAGCAGAACAGCAAACGCCACACTGGCAGAGAAATAAACTCTCATATGCACACAAACAAGTAAAATTAATCCTCACTGTCCACATTAGAATAGAGAATATACCACAATTGTTCAATGCAGAGTCGACACTTGTATTGTGTGTACCGCATTCCTGCAGACCGACATATTATTATGCTGTAACTTCACAAATGTATAAAGTAAGTGAAACAGCGATAGCCTGCAGTTTAATCAATCAACATGACAGGTATATTAGGGCTGTGTCTGATTTCATATTCATTTTTAAATTATTACAACACAGCAAATTTTGATCATTCAAACCCCCTCCCAGGCAAGTGATCTCATAAAAACCATGACTTAGATTGAGTCTCCCTCTGCACGCCCAGAAAAGGCCAATCAACCGGTGCCTAAATGTATCATAAATCAAAGCGGGGGCGAGAAAAAGAGGAAGAAACGACGCGGTTTGCACGCCGGCCCATGTGATGCCGATATTCCCCGACACTTAACACAGTCATTATAAATGAATGGCGCTCCGGGCCATGAGCACCACTCATGCTGTTTTAATCACATCTACATGACATCAGGGACAGAGGTGATGATATCTGTAAGAACGGTTCTTGCATGCTTAACTTTATGTAACAGTCACATCGCCTCTGCATTAACACAGCACGAGTGTACGAGAGCTCTAAGACATGTAGCAATTATTACAACTGTCACTTTAAGAAATTCCTACATGCATCTTGGAGATTGTTGTTACTTTTAAACAATGCCTTAATATGCCTCTTAAAAGGCATATACTCTTAGCTTTCCTGTAGCTCAGTGGTTAGAGCATGGCGTTAACAACGGCAAGGTCATGGGTTCGATCCCAGGGATTGCACATACTCAGACACAATGTATAGTATAATGCAATGTAAGTCACTTTGGATAAAAGCGTCTGCCAAATGCATAAATGTAAATGTAGGAGTAAATATTATTTTGCCTCTTATTGTATTTGAAGTTGCTTCCTTATCCTCATTTGTAAGTCGCTTTGGATAAAAGCGTCAGCTAAATGACTAAATGTAAATGTAAAACAACAGCCAAGATACAAAATCCAGCTCAAAAGAAAGGTTTCAACATTGGCTCCCTCTTTTGGCAACACAGGAATGCTACAAATTGGGTGCAGGTAGATACACATTGAGGACTCTCAGTGCTGAACTTCTGAATATTGGCTCAAAGTCTGGTACACTTTGCAGTTTATTCTACTTGCTGAAAGAGGAAGGGACTGTCTGACTGACATGTAAGGTGACCAATCACAGGTTATTCCGCTGTTCATGTCATATTGGGGTTGGACGGGACAGGCAGGGGAGGGGCCTAGCAGTGTCAGTCTGTGACCAGATGCACAAAAACAACTGAATAATAATCGGCAGAAATGAGGGCATATATTCATAATCTATTCAGACTATTTCAAGCTATAGCTATATAATGCAGTAAATAAATCCAAATATACAATGCTGCTTGTGAATACCCAGCTAACAGGAAACGTTATCTGAATGTTGACTAACGTTCTCTAAGAGTTTTCTCAAAGTTTTCTTAGTTATTAAAATGTTTGTACAGTAACATTAATAGAAATGTTTTAAACGTTATCATATTAAATGCATTATTCTTCAGTAGTTAGTGGAACGTTTTAAAAATGTTACAGAATTTTTAAATGTTTAATAAGGTCCTTAAAAACGAAACAATTCAGATGTTCCTAGAACTTCCAAAATAAAGTTGGGAAAGTTCTTATTTAATGTAAATGTTAGGGAAATGTTTTAGAACCTAAAATTGTTAGCCGGGTATCTAGTCGTAATATAGACACTTTGGTGTGTGACAGAAAACAATAAAATTGTATAGTTTAAAGCTGAGTGAAAGTAGCACGCTTGTGCAAAATGAAATGTGGTTGCATGTGATTACCTGTGATGTGATGCTGTTTGGTACTGACGCGGTTACTGGTCTGAATGGAGCAGCACAAATGCAGCATCGCAAACATGGTCAGAATCATCACCACACTCTGCAGAAGCAAAGGCAACTCGAACTGCTTTCCTATCCTGCAGGGAAACGAAACCACAAATCCCATATCATTTAAAAATACAGTAAACCACCTTGCAGAAATGACTTTCAGGAAAAATAATACCATCTTCCAAACACAAAGTAAAAGGATATAAACCGACACATGCCAAAGAAACTAAATTTTTATTCATTCTTGTCCTTGCTATTTATTTCACTTTTATTTCCACACAGGCCCATAAGCAATCAATCAACTCTAACTGCTGCTGCGGAACCGGACCTCCTCCACTTACCAGAAGAAAATGCGCAGTATGTTGGCCACGAGCAGCACCAGGCAGACTCTTGTGGAGAATCCCTCTGCGTTATTGGTCCGTTGGATCTCCTGGTACTGGGGGACGTAGGGCACAGCGCCTCCAAACACCATCACGCACGAGGCCAGCCAGGAGAGCAGAGTCCACGAGCTCTCCATGTCCTCATCTGACGGCTGCTCCATCCCTTAGAAGTTCTCACAGTAGCGGCGTCTCTACACTTCCATCCTCTGAACAAAGATCTCACTCCAGCACACTCTCACTTTGAACACAGATCTATAAAGTTGGGAAAGAGTCTTACAATTATAATTATAAGCTATTAGCAGCTAAAACAAAACCGTTGCTGCTACACCCTCACAGCAGCAATTAAAGCAACAGTAGCACCGTCTGTAACCTACAACACAAACACATTTGACATGATTCATATGAGCCCTTCTGACTGTGAAAGCGATGAGGGACAACAGTACGAGTCCTCTCAAAGGTTCCCACTCAATCCTATCTAAACTAAACAGGATGTTTGTGCTGCACAGGCCTGTGTCGCAGAAGATACGCTTCTTGCTGCTTTGTCTCTGCCCAAACGGACGAGCCTCATAACAGTGAGCTGAGGCAGTTATAAAATAATTATGAGCTTAAATGAAAGCATCCCTTCTCCAATTCAAGACAACTCTGGGACACTCTGTGGGCACTCAGCACATTTTGTGTGTGTGTGTGTGTGTGAACATTATTTGAAGGATATAGGGAACGGTTCATAAAGCAGGAATGTGTGCTCTACAGTATATTGTTAACCCAAAATTTAGACTGCCTAGCTAACAATTTTAAGTTCTAAGAATGTTTTCTTAACATTTCCATTAGAAATGGACATAAAAATGAAAAAACTAACCAACTAACTAACTAACTAACTAACTAATAATGACATACAACTGCAACATACGACATACACCATACAATTGCTCATCAGAATTATTTTTTTATGAATGTTCAAAGTGCTAAAAATAAAACAGAGCAAGATTAAACCAACACTTAAAATGTAACATACAGAGCTAGATCACAGTTAGATCAGAGTATTTTTTAAATAAATAAAAAAGGTTTTAAAACGTGGAGTGTTTGGGTTAGAGCTGAAATGATCTCCTCGAGGAATGTGTGTTGTACACTGAGGTCACATTCAGCCCGGGTCTTAAATATTGACTCTACAGTAAAGGTATACATTCTGAGAAATGCTACTGTACACTGGCGGTGTTGCGTAACTTCTGAATTCCGCTAGGGGGTTGGGCTTTTCCGACGTACAGTACACGCCTTAACCAATCTTTGTATACCAAAATACCCTCCTGTACTGTTTACTGTACCCCCACACCCAGAACAAATATACGTGTTTTCCTGGACAAAACAAACGAGACGGTCATTATCTCTACATGCAAACATGATCACAAGCACACTCAGGGCGCTTGTTATTGCACGTCAGTACTGAACTTCTGAAACCATATCCAGTAGCACACGTGGAACAGCAGGAAAATCCCTCTGGTGGGCTCCAGTCTGCAGGGGTCGTTAGCACAAGACGCGTTCTGGTCTATTTATGCATCAAATCTGCACATGCGTCAAATTAGTTGTGCCTTGTTTTAGGGGTTTATTTTAAACTTGCGTTTCTACTTAATAAAGAGAAAGCATCTACGTGTAGCTGTTTTAATACACTATCGCGTCCAACGGCGTCTATCACAATAAGTCTATAGACGCACCACTGGATACAAGAAGCCGCTTATATCTGTTATGTGTTGTTTTATTGGGCGCTTGTCCGGTTTCATATCGAGTGAACCCGATAAATCAGAATAAGATTAATGGAGATTAGCTCACGGATCAGGAATTATGAAAAATGCGCCGGAGGAATAACACCAGAAAGCCATAAAATAATTTTTGCTTTAAACGATAAACAGCTACATCAGCACATTTATATGAGTTTCACGGCTTTACTTGACTAAAAACAACTTTACATAGTAGATTTACGAGTAACACAAGGGCAAGAAAACGTAAGGAAGTTAAAGCGTACCTTGTTTTGGGCGAGGACTCGTTTGACAACTACAACCGCAGGAGCGCACGCTCACATGAGCATATGCTGTCTCATCTACTTATCATCTAACCTAAATCGGGCTGATGCAGTTTGGAGATGTGGGCTTGACCGCACGGAGCTTTCACAGACGGGTCTAATATTACACAGAGAAGAGGAAAGAGAAATCACACCACTGGATCGTATCAAAGCAAATTACGAAGCGTTCGCGCGAGAGAGAGACTGTCTACTGTCTTCCGAGAATGAACTTTTTGCAGACTATGTAAATGCACAAACGATTGATAATAGCTAATCCTAAGAGCGAGAGAAAGAGAGAACTGACCGTGTACTTTTTTTGACAGGATTGTTTATATACAACGCCGATAAAACAACCCGCATGCGTACTTACACATTCATATGCATACGAGGAAAGCTGAAAGTAATGAGTAATACAATAAGTCACGTATACGCGTTCTTGTCGTGGTCTATTTATGCCTTACATCTACATATCTGTAAATTAGTTGTGCCTTGTTTTTATCTTGCGTTTCTTAAATTCATGTTTACGTGTAGCTCAAAACACTTCTGCTTCAATTCAGCCTCGTAACCAAACTTAAGTTTCTTCACTTTTATTACCGTTTTCAGACCTCTGCGAGTCATATGATACACAAGCGGTTTGTAGATGCATTCGCGTGACGTTTGTTTTTCCGTATCACTTCCATCTTAATTGTAAGGCACTTCAAACCAACATCATGTCCAAACTGGTTCCACTACCACTCAGCTCCTCATATTCAAAATAAACTATCCAACTTTACTTTAACCGGGTAATTTACGTCTTACTTGCTAGTACCAGACACACAGAGTCACTATATCTACAGACTGATGTAATTAGTGAATGACTGTGCACGTTCGGATGAGCGGTCAGCTCACGTGAGAGGCCGATTCGCTCACCTGCAGCCGAAGAAACGTCGCTCGAGAACTCTCGTAGTCTCGCGATAATTTTGTGTGTGATTTCGCCGACAGCTGATTTCTGCAAGCTGGAGAGATAAATCACCCGAGAACAATAATCGTCATTTGTAATTGTCCAGATCTATTTATTTAAAAGAAATATGGCAGAGACAGACCCCAAATCGGTGCAGGATCTGACAGCAGTGGTGGGTTGGAAAGAAACGACGGTGGCGTGCTTTGCTACGCTAGGCTAATGCTAGGCTAGATTGTTTTGATGCACATTTCACCCTCGCGTTCATTCCGTTTAAATTATGTGATAATTCAATGTCATTTAGCAAGTTATTCAATTCGGTTCATGACTAAAATATGGGATTACGTAAAGAAATAATGTATTATAATAATTCATGCATTGTGAACGTAATTTACCCCAAGAAACCGAATTCATTTTAATCGAATTTCGGCACTTTTGTATGTGGTTTTGTGTATAAATGATAACTTGACGTCTTCTCAAACAGGTGCAGACTTTGCTGCAGCAGATGCAGGACAAGTTCCAGACCATGTCAGACCAGATCATCGGGAGAAATATCCTTCCCTCTCAATATTATTAATGATTGTTTGAGAAGACATGGGTTTGAGGTGGTACCTCATATTTACTTGCCCTTTGTTAAACCACTGAATAATGACTAGTCTTCATCATTAAACAGGAGACCACCTCACTATCAGTTACTCTCTAACAGAACCATGTTAAACTCAACTGGAAAACGTGAGATTCCCTCTAAATTAGTATAAAAAAACAACAAGGAGGAAAAAGTTGCAGGTTGCCCAACCTACATTTAAAATTGCAACGTGTGTGCCCAGCCTAGTTACTTGACCACAAGACTGCCAACACCCTACACCCCTCTGTGTTCAGATCCACACCCTATATAATGTTCAGTGTCATCATAACCACTCGTACGAAGCATGGGGAAAGTGCCACTTCCTCAATGTCTTCATATGTGGATGTGCACTATTAGCAGTACTGCATTGCTTGTGTTCTTTAACAAGACTCACTCGATGAAATGAGCACGCGTATCGATGACCTGGAGAAGAACATAGCAGATCTGATGACTCAGGCAGGAGTGGAAGAGATTGAAGGAGAGAACAAAGTCAAAGAGGGAGACGCCTCCTAGTAGAGGTACTTGCTTTTCCCTTGATTACAGTTTTAAATGTTTGATTCTGAATAAAACTCTTACACGCTGGAATAATGCAGTAAAATTCACCTGCTGTTGTTTTCCACAGAATGCTGAAACGGAACTTCAGACACACTTCAGGAGCTGCGAGATTTCTCTGTGGTGACTAACATGTTTTGATTTGATGCTTTAAGGATTAGAAGTGATGAAGGTCAGTCCTCATACTGTGACTGTATTCTACCGGTTTCCTTTTCTGTAATAGATTGCTGAAAACTTTTTAGACTCACAACCACCACCAACTGTAGAACTAATACTGTAATAACAGCACGAGCCCAAGTGCCAACCGAACACCATTCCAATACAACTGAATTTGTTGTTAAAATAAAGTTGTTTCATAAAATCAGTCTCCCTGGTTTTCTTTACTGGAATCCTTTAAGACAAACAATGAATTGTGTTTTAGTATGTGTTGAATGGTGCAACTATTTTATCTGTTACTCTCTAGAGAAGTAGTAACGCATGTTTGCACACATAATCTCATGCTGCCAAAGTGTAGTAAGGTGAATTATTAGAACTGTGAATCACTTTGTGTTAAATTATTAAAGATCAAAAAGGCTAAATTGATGGTTAACTTACACTATTGAAGTCTTACAATTAGTAGAGGTCTGCTGGAAGATAAAGTACATCAACAGCTAAAATTAAACTAAAAAATACCTGATAATAGTTCTCCACAAGAAATATCAGACAATTTAAATACTTGGCAGATTATACTGGCAGATTAAATCTTAATTTCTTCATTAGCGTAATGGAAGTCCTTCACATAAAGATTTGCAGAGGTTTCTTTACAAACCATTTATTGAACATTCCTAAATCAATTCAGAACATCTAAATGTGATTACGCAATATAAAAATTGAACAACATAAAAGTGCCAACAACGCCCCCATACAACAGATGCCCCCATAACATACTCGGTTTCAATTAAAATGTAGCTTTGAATAAAAACTGCAGGTGTAAATTGAAAAACCACAATTAGAACACAAAGTCAACTTCAGTCATGTCAATTGCCCAGGCAAACTTATCTCTTAGGGTCTTGTTGTAAATTTTATCAAGTGGCACCTCCATGTTCTTACACCTACAAGCAGGAGACAAAACATGTTTCAAAAAGCATCAAAAATTTCATTTAAAATATAAAACTGTATAGTAAGCATCTGTATGACATCACAAGCATGAGTATGACATCACCAGGCCACGCTGATGCGTGGATCCAGGTAGTTGAGCTTGGAGGTGCTGAGGGCGATCTGCTTGTTCTCCTCTCTGTCTGTAGCCTGAAGCTCCATCCTCAGCAGCTGTTCCTCACACCTGTGTACAGCCTTCTTCTTCCGGTCCACCAGACTGAATACACACATAGGGTTTTCATGCTTAATGGGGCCCTTTCCATAGACAAAGGTTTTGTATCTGTGTATTATATTCCCCTTACGCCATTCCTACCCCTAAACCTTACCCTCACAGAAAACTTTCTGCCATTTTAGATTTTCACTAGATTTGCATTGGTATTTCTACTTGTGGGGACGTTTGGTCCCCCCACACACATAGTAATGTTCTATCATATTCACATATCAGAAGATTCTACAGGCTGGAAGAACAAATAAATGGCCCTTTGCAAGGACTGGAATGAGATACTGACGCGAGCAGCTTGTTGTCTGAGCTTCCTTTGGCTTCTTTCTTGGCCTGTTTTAGCTCTTTCTTGGCCAGGGCCAGCTGCTCCTTCCTGCTGTCAATCTAATGGAGCAAGAGA
>JAZGTJ010015842.1:0-13087 GCA_036877575.1 Botia almorhae | reverse complement strand
GTGACTACTTACTGATACATTCTGAATTTTCTGTGATGTTCAGGTACTCATATATAGTCTCAGGTCTGTTTTTAATGGCAGGGCTGTAGCTGCACTGTAGGAACACCATCAGGAATTAGTGTTGACTTTTATTGGACATTTTGGGTGAATTTAAAGTCCGTGGTTTGATTACTTGATGGGCTGATCCCAGAAGACACATTTCACTCCAAAGAAAAAAAAAGATTAAAAAATATACATATATTTATTATTGGATTAATATTTAGGACCATTTAACATTTTGTTGCATTGTGAAATTATATTGTTGACAATTAAAGACATTGTACCTTAAGTTGATGTAATGCAATGATTTTTTAAAATTTAAGAGAAAATGTATTTTTTTTAAATTATGTCATTGTTTATAGTGAAATATGAGCCAGATTTTCCAACAGGGTTCGTGAAATTCATATTAATACCCTCGTGGTAGCAGCAAAAACAGAAAGTTGTTTCACTATAAATCAGAGTCAGTTTTATTGACCCCCGTGTTGACCACTAAATGTCTTTGGGTTTATTGGGTCAGTGCTGAAAAGTCAATGTTGTGTGATTTTCTGTCAGGGTTTGTGGAAGGTTCTGTGCTCTTCTGTGTGGTTCTGGAAGGTTCTGTGCTGTCTTAGCATGAAAACCTTCTCCCTGTTTATCTTTGTCCTGATCTTCTGGTTGTGTCTCTGTCTGCTCACACGTGACGCACAAGTTTCTGTTTTTCACGCTCCATTGAGAAATTCAAGAAGGTGTAAAAAATGAGTGTGCACAAGTGTGAAGATACCATATAGCTCAATAAAAAGCGTTCTGATGGCTCTCGAGGTCACGTTACGTTCCTCCGAACTGGACAAAACAAACAAACAAACCCAGCGAACAAATGCAAAGGTTTTCCAAACTTTCTGTTTTAGAAGTGTTGTGGAAACGTTAAAGTAATGTTCTTGCACAATTTGATGTTCATTTACTAATGAATAAAACCGTCAAAGAGGACCCATCAATATTATTCCTAGAATTTTATTGTCTAACATGTATTTACCCAACCTTCATGTAGCATTAGCCAAACGTTTTTGGAACATTTCCTGGCGAAGAGTGTATCTATGCTGGCCTGCTTCGGCTGGTAGAAACGAGGTCTCCAGAGACCATGACTGTACCTTCAAGAGCAGGTGCAGTTATTATTCTGCTGCTTCAGTGGTTATTAAACAGACTGAAGGAAAAATGATCCATAACTCCACAAGATTTATGGCCCCGATTACGCTTAAAAAACTGCAGTTACTGTAACTGTGGATGACGACCGCACCATGACGTGGTCCTGGTGCATTCCTAGATAGAGAGTTAGCGAGAAATTTGAGCCTCAGAAAAGAATCTTTTCATCTCCTAGACCACCCGGTTTTCCTCAGCGTATGACGTTAACCCACGCGACAGATCCTGTCTGGTGAACGCAGCAGAGAGGAGAACCAAACAACCACAAACACTAACTGCTTACACAACACGCAGCGACGGCAAACATCATCCTTGAGGTCTTATATAACCATCAGCAAAGACACGCCAGACTGCGTCTTTGAAGTTTAAACTTGGTTAAAAAGTTAGTTGGATGTTGGTATTCCTGGAGGTTCTGGTTCTGTTTACACTTTGAAGCATAAACTCAAAAACAAAGTGTGAATTTCTGAGACAAAGGTGCTTATTTTAGGAAGGCTTAATGTTTTGAGGGCAACTGATGTGTCTGTTTTCTACCTCATCTCAGCATCTGCTGTTAATTTTAGGCTCCAAAATTCACAGTTCAGCGATGAGTTCAGCCTGTCTTCCGTTCTCTCACATCTCCTCTCGACACCCTTCAGAACTTTCCTCACAGGACTCGGTTGTTTGATAGTCTTTGATCATCTGGTGAAGCTTAGATCCTCTTTGCTGCAGTTGCGTTTCATCTTAGGTTCCCATGTCTTATCCGAGGAATCGATCTCTTACGCTGCTCGGATACTCACAAATTCTCATTTACACACTCGTGGGGTTCAGAACACCGACAGAAACATTGTTTTTCTGCACCATATATCAAGGGTACTCAGAACCGAGCAGAACTTCCTGGTGCTCACGCTTTCCATGTCCCAAGGCCCTCTGGGTAATTATTTAGCAAAGCTCACATAATGAGAGAGCCAGTGTGCTACGCTTCAGCGCGCATCACTCATATGAAAACGCTGCCTTGGAAACCACAAGCTGTTTGCCACTGTTGCTTAGTGCTGTTGCCCCATAGTTCCCATTGGCACCACTGCAGGATGTAACAAACCAGTGACGGGCGGCTTAATGCCTTATGGGCTTCTGCAGGAGTTTCACAGCAGATTACCTTGTAAGGAACTACACTACCCACAATCTCGAAAAGAGACGCACCAATCAGAGAAGTTGCTGCTACCATGGAAACGCAAATACAGCAGAAGATGTGTAGAAGTAGTGTAGGCTCTAAAATTAGCAGAAAGTTTTTTTTTACATTATGTATTGTATATCAAAAACTAAATGCTTAATTGAGTTTAATTAATTCATGTTTTAAAAATGTTAGAATAATGTTCTTAAAACCAAACAATAGCATTAATTCCACGTCTAAAACATTAGGCATTTTGAACATTTCTAGAACTTTTAAAAGAAACATTTGTATTGTTTTTGTTACCTAATGGAAATGTTAGGAAGACGTTTTCACAACATACATTTGTTAGTTGGGTCAGAGCTGGTTGCTTTGGTTCATTTCTCAAAATGAAATAATTTTCCAAATGGAAAAATGACAGAAAGATACTAAATGGGGAAAAACAGCAAGACTGTTAAAACAGTATCTGGAGACTGTTTCACTCTATTGGGGGTGGATGACACAGTCCCGCTCTCTCTGTGGGAGGTAATTGTGCATTTTCAGGTTCATTACACTTGCTAGAAAAGCTATGTGGAATAAGACAGGCGGGAGAGGTCTGGAATGCACACACTTCCCAGTGCTCCTACACCAGGAATCTGGCATTTCGCAACACCCGCATTCCTAACGGTTTGTCTGTCAAGCTACAAATGCGGTTTCCCGCCACAGATTCTGAAAACATCGCATGCTGCATGTGCATTCCAGACCTTTTCAAAACATTCACTGATACTTGAAAGGGCCCAGTACAGACCCCTGACCTTCACCCACTGAAGCAAAGCAGAAATCTGTCACACAGTCTTGGTAGGGTTTGAATTCAATGTGTTTTTTTAACAAACTTCCAAAGAACAAAGATGGTTTTGGTCAGCTCACAGACTGCTGGTCTCTACGAATGTAACAACGTTTGTTTGTGTCCGTCTCTAAACTACATCAAACTAATCAAAACCGATTAGCTGGTGAGATGACTGAACAGCTAGTTAACTAATCAGTTTCCCAAAAGCCGCGTATAATAAGGCTGGTGTCTTTACAGATGAAGCACTTTTTTTACTGTATGTATATGTGATCTTTAAATTCGAACTCTCCTTTAAACTACCAAATTTTCCACATCCGGAAGCATTAGATGGTGGATGTTACAGGGCACCTGTTTGAAACTTTTTCCACTTTTTTGTATCACCACAGGAGAGATAGTGTTGTTTTAATATAGCTGCTCACAGTTGGTGCACCTGTTTGGACTTGCTTTGAAAACAGACCGACGCCTCAGGACTGTCTGTGTTTTAATACCTCAGGCAATATTATTCATCATTCAGATACATCCGCAGCAGAATGCAACAAAACTGCAGAACAGTTCTAAATTATTTAGGACATTAGGCATGTTAAAGAGTGATGAATAACTTATGATCAGAGTTTCGTGTTGCATGCAGAAAGGAACTGCAGGAATAGATGCGACCCTTTAAAAATTACATGCGCTGGCACTGCTGTAATATAATGTAAATATGAACTTACATTCGATTTTCACACTGAAACAATTAGATATGACAGACTGCAAAGATCCACACGTGGCAAAATAATTCTCCCTCTATATGATATTTTTATATATTTTATTATTTATTTATTATTGCAAGAACGTTTTGGATAACTTTTGGAGAAAAGTTTTTTAAAACATTAGCCAACATTCTAAGACCGTTCCCTGTTAACTGAGTAACGTTTTAGCCCAGAACAATTAAAGAACTCTTATTTTAAGAGCATAGAACCATGTTCCCAATATCTTAACAGATAGTTGTCTTGCGGTTACACACAGATTTAGGTTTCCGGATGGTCTCTGAAGCAAAAGATGATCCTTAATTTGTGATCTATGGTGCAAAAGTTGATTCAAAAGTCCAGCATGGAGCTTCTCTCGGCTGCCTGACAAAAATGTCTCGCCCACATGCTTGCAGTCTGTGGTGTGTGTGTGTGTGTGTGTGAAGCCAAGACATTTCTGGAGACCGTCTCTTTTGTTTTCTCAGGCTGCTTTTGTTTATGTTAGAGGTGAAGCTTGGTCACTTTTTGTGCCCTCAGCATTCCTCTGTGTAGAGTCGGCTCTGCAGCCATTCACACTGTCTGATGGGCTCAATCTGAATCTAATGTTTCCCAACTATACGAGGGGCGTGAAACCTGTTTGGACACTTAAGATGCACTTTAGAATGTATGAATAGCTTCTGAAGTAGTATACATTTTATTTTGAAGACAGCACAAGCACACTTATTAAGCAAACGGTTTCGATAGATATACGTTTGAAATTAAGAGACATAACTTGGCTTTAGATAACACAAGTACACAAACAATTTTATAATATACAAAAGCCAATTTACTGTAAGTGGCATCTGCAATCATATGATTCAAGAGCTTTACTCGAAACACTTTTCTGAGCGATTGTTGCGCTACATTTTAACCATCTGGAAACAAGGTGATTTTTGGAGAATGTATGAAGTCATTTCCCCCCAAGATCACACAGGTGCCCCGTTAAAATAATCACAGGTGTAGCTCATCACATTAACTGTGATAAACATGTTCTAAACTTATTTGACAACCAGAAAACCCAACAAACGTCTGTTTGTGAAATGCTTTGCGTACAAACATCTTTGTGTTTTTCATTTTGTTGATTTGATATGTAATGAAATGACATTTATATATTTTAAAGTGTGTGTTAACTATTTAAACTTAAATGTTTAAATAGTTTTTGGGATAATGCAAGAATCTGTGTATTAAAGGTGATTGAAAAATGAAGAAATCAAGCCTAATTAACCAGCTTCCCAGCTAACAGGAAACATTTTTAGAACATTGGCTAACATTCTCTAAATGTTTTGTTAGAGTCATCAAAAACAACATTTTACTGTTACATATCATATATCAGGTTGTTAGCGTTTGTGCAACGTTCCCATAACCAAGCAATAATGTTAATACAATGTCGAAAAATTGACATTGTGAATGTTCAGAAAACTTTCAAAATAATATTTTTGATGTTTTTGTTACTTAATGGAAACATTATGGAAACGTTCTAAAATTGTCAGCTAGGTTGTATCCTTAAATTTCCATAAGCACCCAAAACACTGTCTTAAGCATTGGACTGGATCCTGAGTGCATTTGTTGCTGTGTGGTATTTTAGTTATGGATGGAAACTCAGTGTGGGAAATCTGATCTTGATTCATTTGTGAAGGTAATGACACATTCACAAGTGCGTGTTGATTCACAGAGCTGTAATCAGTCAATTGGAGAGGAAATGGGTACAGAACTGTTGAACCGTGCACTGAGTCACATGTATTGTTGTTTGTGGAGGGCATGTACAGGATTTGCTCGCCGTTGTCTGATGGTTATTATATAAACCTGTTAACAACACAGCACTGTATGAGGAATGTAGGAAGGAAAGCAAATTCATATGTGTGTTTTAATCAAAACTGGGTTTTAGTCTTAGTTTAAAGTCAGCCAGTGTTCTCCCAAAAGTTGACAAAACAAACCTGGTTTATATTTAAAATGTGTCTTTCTCATCCTGGAAAATGGGCTAAAAATACGGATGACTCATCTTGTTTTAATTGTAAATACTTAAAGACAGAAAGAAAACAGAGCTGCATATCTACCATTAAGCAGAGATAGCCAACATGCACTGTTGCGGAATGCATCGCTGCCGTGGGGTGGAGATGCCATCCCTATAAATCATGATTTAATGCATAATGAGCTGAGTAATAATCAAACAGTAATAATTCTCTCCCCTCCCACACTCTACGACAAATCTGTGTGTTTCCCCAGTGCGGCATTCATTCAAAGATTAACCGATGAGAAAACATGAAATCAGAAGCTGCTAAACTTTTCTTGTTGCAGGTGAGAGACTTCAGCATGACCAAGTGCACGTTTTTGCACATTTTAGCTCATCCGCCAGCGTTAAGTGAAAAGGCCACACCCCTCGAGTACAGACTAGTGAATTCCTCCGACGGATTCCCCTCAGCCCACAACACATAAAGACCATGATGAGAAGGAAGATTGGGATAATTCCAGTAATCATAGCTTGTGAAGAACTCTCTCAGATGGGGAGGAGACGGGAAAGTTTTAGATGCGTCTGGGGCGGGTCTGCATTTCTGAAGCAGTGGGCCTGGACATGTGTGAGTGATTGCAAATATGCAAAGATGGAGCTCAGCAGATCAAAGCGGGTGGTGATCCACCCAAATCTAAAATGCAGGTCTGCTGTTGGGTTTTACGCTCCGAGCACGAGCTGTCTGGCGATCTGCTCTGAGATGTACGCGTAGGCTGTATCTTATCATGTCACCAGACCCCAGAGTTTTGTCATCAGACTAAGTTGTAACTTACAGCTTCACATATATGATTTTGTATGTTCATAAATCCAGGCCGATGCATCTGGCACCTGTTGATTCTTCCTGCACGTGTTGCTTTGTAGTCATGGTAACCGCAGGCTGTTGAAAGGTGTACCCTGAGGCCATGGCGTTGATTTAGTGTGAGCCTGTTGGAGCTACAGGAGACATTGGGAGATTTGTTTGTCTCTCTGCTCAACAAGGTAACATACCTCAGCTTCAGGAGAGAGAGGACCGGGGCGGGAAAATGCCTCAGAATTAACAGAGAGGTGTTTATAAGAAAAGGTGTAAAGATAATGGACATCAAACTTCTGAAACATCTAAAAATGAGATGTTTTTACCTCAAGGACTTTTTCAAATGACTCATAGAAATCGAGGCCCTCAGGGTGACTGTTAACTGTTTATTTATATACACGCCTCGGTTACTGAGAAAAAAAGTTATCAAGACGTTTGCTGCATTTGGAAACTTATCAATGATATTAATGGGTAAGAAACACCAGGTCATATTTTTCCATAACCTGTTAAGAAATAAGATTTTAAAAAATATGAAAATGGGCTTGCAATCATTTTGAAAAAAATGTAACAATGCAGAAAACCTCAAATAAGACCGTTAGAATTTTTATTTTGTTCTTTTGATTTCAGAGTGAAATACGACTGAAACAAGTTCATGACATGTTTTATGAGAATCACCCAAATGAGAGACGATATCTGTTCTCTTCGGCGCTTCATTAAGCCTCTCTTTAAATTGCCTGGAGATAAACTGTTTAAAATTCGGGTCTTGGCAGCTGCTACAGAGTCTGGTTCCTCGCTTGCCTTTGAATGTTTTCCTAAATAAGTATCTTCTCGCAAAGTGCATAATGCATAATAATCCAAGTGCAAGGAGTCAACATTAATTATGTCACAATGCTAATCTTACAGACAGGAATTTAGCATGGCTACATGCTCAGAAGCTACACTTTACTTAGCAAAGCCGTCTGCTCCTGCTGTGGGGCTTCAGAAGGGAGTCAGACGCACATGCAGACACATGCAGTGTCTCTGAACATCTATGTTCTGCCTGTCGGTTCCCATAAGCGTTAATCTGCCAAAACGCCTTTGAAGGAAGCCAGTAGTGCGTTTAATTGGAGCGGAGCTGTGCTTCCGAGTCCATCAACTTCCTGCTAATAATAACTCTTGAAATGTGGTACCCACTGGACCTCGTGTTCCTCACAAATTCATGGCTGGAGGTCCTGCAGGACTTGAGCAGTCCAACAGATGAGGAACTATAGGATTTATAGAAGATAAGGTTGCTTTGTTGTTCTTTATGGGTGAATTTTGTTGTGGTTTTACAAAACGTGCCATCACAGTGTTTGTGTGGGCCTGGTGGTTGCCAGGGAGTTGCTATGCGGTTTCTGGGTGGTTGACAGAATGGGTCTAAATGGGTCTAATCGATAATTAAATATAAGTGAAAGTATAAACACACCTAATCAAGTTCATAAATGTTGTCAGGTCAAGAAACCACACTAACTCACCAATCTTATGTTTCTATGGTTTCAGAATCCAGACGTTACCATGCGCTGCTGATGTGAGCTGATCTCCGTTCAGTGTCTCAGTTCAGATGGAGCTGAAAGTGTGGGTGGACGGGGTTGTGCGAGTGGTTTGCGGCCTGTCAGAGGAGACGTCATGCCAGGATGTGGTCATAGCACTTGCCCAAGCCATTGGTAAGTATTCTTGAGCATGGATTTTAGGTTTATCTTATACATATCTCTATCTGAACTCATTTAAGACAGTTACTGCTGAGTAAACACTAACATAGCGTGTAGCATGGTGTGACTAAACGGTCAAGGTTTTGGTAACCTGGCAAACCTGGAAGGTTTGAACCCCACAAGGCAGTGACCCATGACTAAGTGGCACAGTGCCTTAATTAAATGTTGAAGTGTCATATATCAATTTGTAGGTGCGACACATTTGACTTACTACCTCTGTCTTCTTTATAGGCCAGACGGGTCGTTACGTTCTTATTCAGAGACTAAGGGACACTGAGCGGCAACTTCTGGCCAGCGAACGTCCACTGGAGTCACTGGCCAAACTGGGCCAACACGGCAACGAGGTGCAGTTCTTTCTGCGGCGTACTGGGCCCAGCAGCAGCGAAGAGCAAAGTCCACAGAACCGCACGCTTCCTGTCCACAAGTCATCCACACCGGAAACCAGACGGGGGTTGCCGAAAAAGTCCTTCACCTTCAACCTTGGCCCTTCCAGTGCTCCTCGTACCAAAACCAAGGACTCCCGGAAAACTCCTTCTCCCGAACAAAGGGCGTCTCCAATTCCTCAGCCAGCGTACCTGCCTGGTCCCTCCAAAGAGGAGATTTTCCGGCATGTTCTCCAGCAACAAGAGCAGTTACGTGCCCTGGAGTCCCAACTGATGGCCGTGGAGAGGGAATGGGAGACATGGGAACAGTCGTCTACGGAGGAGTCTTCCCTGCAGGAGGACATAGACCTTTTGGAAAAGGCGCTATGGGAAAACCAGCAGGAGCTGGAGAATGAGGAGTTTTGGGAGGAGGAGCTAAAGGTGGAAACAGACCGTGAGCGCGGGATGAAACGGAAGCTGGGAGAGCTGCACGCTAAACTGGATGACTGCGAGCAAAAGCTACACGAATTAAACACTCAAGCCACACAGCTGGAAAAGGACTTTCAGAAGCAGACTCAGGAGGGCTTGCCCAACCAAGCCGACTCAAAAGACTCTGTGGAGGCGGAGCTTCAGAGTCAACAAAAGCATGGGGAGGAACTGGAGGCGGAGCTCACAGAGCTTGAGAAGGCGCTGGGGAGGGCGGAGTCTCTGCTGAAGGTAAGCAGAGGAGGCGTGGCTGTGGAAAGAGGCCTGTAGCTACGGGCTGCAAACAGCTATTGCTTCCCCTTGCAGAGACCACATTCAGACAAAACAAAGGCGAACAAGCAATGAACTGAAAATTTGACACCAAACAAGTGAACTTTCCATCGATGATAGAATTTATTCATATAAACATAAATTCACACTCAAAGTGTGTGTATTTCTTGTCTGAGAGCAAATTTGTGTGTACATAAGTGTTGTATTTGTACACAAATGGTACGTGGCCTCTTTTACACCCTGTCCATTTTATACCTTGCAAGGAAAGGCAAAATAAAGACGTTCACCTGACTGAGTTTCCAGCCGTGAATTTCACACTGTATGTAATTATGGACACGCCTCGGTTTTATAACAGCATTTCAATATTTCAGTATTCTGGAATGTCACAATCAAAGACGTGACAGTCTTAGGAAGATCTAAAATACTTCATGCCGTTCAACAATCAACGGAATAAAGCAGGAAAATTAGCCATGACTAAACCACGTCTTACATAATCAAAATCAGGTCCAATCAGACCAGTCTTGTTTGTAAAGTAGGTTGATTTTCTTCCGGCAGACGATGAATTATCACTTTTCAAAGGTGATTACTCAAGTGTCATACTTTGTGGTTACTTTAGACTTGTCTGTATCTGAATTTGGCACGTCTCGTTGTACAAATAAACGTTACAACCCGGCAAAGTGACAAACATACCCATAGAGGACAAATCCAGAGATGACTGTAAACAGAGCTGCAGGGCACAACTTACTGTTACTGTGATGCTGTGAAAAACTGCGCTGCCTCCTATTGGTTGTCTTTGGAAATACAACTACTGTTAACGCTGTATTAACATTGTCATTAGTATTTGAGGTAAATTTTAGATTATAGGCATATTAAAACATTCATAAAAATTAAAATTGTAAAACTTAACTATAATAAGACTATTTATGTAACAAAATGACAAATACTTTAAATATGTAATAGTGTATAAAGAATATACTCATTTTATTCACCATGTCCTGCTGTGTTTCTCTCTTTGAGAACTTTGAATAGATGCCTCATATATTGATGTGCGGCAGGTTTGTGCTGCCGAGCACACCCTAATGGAGTGTGTGTTATACGTGGGTGGTGAGCAGTGTGTTTGTGCTGTATGTAGGCTAAGCAGGACGAGATGGAGGAGTTGAATAAGGAGCTGAGACAGTGTAATTTACAGCAGTTTATCCAGCAGGCTGGAGCCCTGCCCTCTCCCAGCCACCCTCAACTTCACACGGACATCATCCAACAACTGGAACTGAAGGAGGACAAATACACAAACAACGGTACGGCCTCCACACACACATTGAAGCTAATATAGGTGTATATACACTCTACAAGATCAGAGCATATTTTATGTATTTATACATAGACCTCGTATTTATACGTCTATTATATAGACCTCATATTGCTTTGCCACAGATTTGCCTCCACGTCCCACGGCCAAGCAGTTCATGGGTCATCCACGCAACCTGCAGCACCCCCTGGTGTCCAGCCTGAACCCTGAGGGTGTGTATGTGTGACGGCGTGCTGTCGCAGATGCCTGCTGCTTCCCTGTCTGCTCCGCCCTGCAACCCCGCCCTGCCCCGCAACTCCGCCTTGCCCCGCCCCACAACCCCGCCCCACAACCCCGCCCTGCCACGCCCAGTGGTGACACTCCTCTCTGGTTAAAGGTGCTGCATGGCGGCTCCTCTCTCTCTTTTTGATAAACGTTTGACTATCGTAGCACTTTAGCTGAAAGGCATTATGTTACATTTTCACTCCTTTACACAACATAAGTGTAGTCAAACTAAAAACGATTGTATATTTTCAATCGCTGTGTATTAGAGCAATATACAGTGTAGACTGACGTAATGATTTAAACCTGTGGTTGCTGCTTAGCGTGTCTGTTAACGTGGATGTAACGTTTAACTTTCAAGGATATGAAATGAGCGTATAGTGCCTTTCAAAAACAAGTGTTACCTTGATCTGTGCTTAACACTTTAGTTTATGGTAATGTGGGTTGGATCCAAATTACATCTTTAAAGGCTGTTGACTTTTGTTATAGTCCGATTTTTGCCTGTGAAGGTGTAATTTGACTTCAGACGTGCAAACTAAAGTGTTTCTTCCCGAATTCTACATTTTTCCTTTGTCTGCTTTCTTCTGTCCCGGTTTAGTGTCCTCACGCTTCGTGAGTCCTGCCAGCTGTACTGCTGATTTATAAAGCAGCTGTGTGTGTGTGTGTCAGTCTGTCATTCAACCACAAATGAATATTTTGTCATCATGTACTCATTCTCATATGATTCCAAACCTGTATAAATTTAAAACACAGCCGTGGACAGCTGATGCCATTGTCTAGGGTCGTGTAACAAGGAGGGCCCACCCATAAAAACTCTCTCCACCCATAAAAACTCTCTTAGTGATTAAAACTTCTTACTCCAAAAATGTAGAGTTTTTATTCAAAGCGACATACAGCACAATCAAACAGTATGTGTGTTCCGTGCACTCGAACCCACAACCTTCTGCACCACTCTAGCAGTTAAGCTACAGGAACCCCCTGAAAATAAGAAAGTGGAGCAGGTTTGTGACTATATGAGGGCAAGTAAATTATGCCAAAATTGCAATTTTTAGGTGAACTGTTCCTAATACAGTATATTAAATGACAAGATTGTACTCTCATTTCTGATACAATAATTCCACCACCTCTGTTCATAATAACAATAATGCACAATAATCATTTTAAGACAGATCTGGCACCAATTGTGAATCTGGTGGCTCGGAAATGTGGACTTCATTACTTATACATGAACTTTAAAACAATTACAATGTTATTTTTTGTGCTTTGTTAACAGTAGATCTTCATTACTTTAGGTCTTCATTAACACAGTTAATGTGTTAATAACAGTTAATAACAGTTTTTCAGATGTATTGGGCATTTTATTTGCCATTTCATAGTTAAACCTAAAAGTTTGACTCTGAATTAGTTTCCACATAAATCTGTGCTTTATAAAGACAAAGACTCCATGAAATGGTTCGACAAACACGCATTTCTGTGCCGAGTTGACATGCGCTCCTGCTGAGGTAAAGAATGTGTATTTTAAATATGCATATATGCTGGAAGTTTGTTTTGGCGGTGTGTATTAGCATACAGATAGCTAACACACATTGGCTAAAAACCACCAAACTCCATTTTCATGGGGTCTTTATGGCATAAGATAATTGTAGAAAATTAGTTAAGTGAACCAGTTAATTAAGTTAGTGGTATTCTGTGGTGGGTAAACTAGTTCTGGTAAAAGCTAAAGTCATTTGTGCTGGATTGTTTATGTGTGTTACTGCCATTTCCAAAGAACAAAATCTCATATAATGTCCCACAAAAATTATAAACACATCCATGTCTTTGCAGTTTATTCATGTATATCCTTCATCAGTATGATTTAGATTATATATATTCTATAACGCCGACTGTGTATATGTAGGATATACATTCCAGAGCATCTGGACACACACACACAC
>JAZGTJ010015841.1:0-13091 GCA_036877575.1 Botia almorhae | reverse complement strand
AAAAAGCGACACACATTTATACTTTCTTTGACGGTTTCTGAACTGTTCACAAAGACTGTCACTCCACATTTTGGATGGAGTTTGTTCAGCGCCGGGCTGTTGTCTTTCCATCATGATTTATTTTAGTCAAACGCGGTCAAAATAACAGGTAAAAATGAGACGAACTGTTGGCCACGTCACATGTCGGTCAGACGGTCAAAGAAAGTGTTTCTTAGTAATGGTGAATGTTTGAGAAAAATATCTTACACTTTTAACACACTGAACAAACGAATCTACAAACATAAATAAGCATGGAGCAAAACACACACACACACACACACACACACCCATTTCATAAACAGACACATTCACCACAAGCACATACACACTCAAAGGGACAGAAATCCATTAGTGCTATAATAGCTGAGGGAGATTGTATGAATGCGAGTGAAAATAATAAACAGGACATGGAGAAATGCAAACAAACTGCAGCCAAAATCCAGACTGAAAACAAAGAAGCAATTTAGCAGATATGGGCTGACCTCATCCCACGAGATACATACAAACTAAATCACTATAAATATTTATAATGATAACCACTACCATCATTGATAAATATTAAACAATGTCTCTGTGTGTGTGTACTGGTATTCACCATGCTATGTATAGAAATACCTGTGCATTTTTACTTTGTGGAGACATTTTTAGGTCCCCATGAGGAAACAAGCTTATAAATCATACACAATGATCTATTTTGAAAATATAAAACTACATAACGTTTTCTGTGAGGGTTGGGTTTAGGGTTAGGGTTAGTGTAGGGGGACAGAATGTACAGTCTGTACAGTATAAAAACCATTACACCTAGGAAATGTCCCTGTAAAACATGAAAACCCAACATGTGTGTATATGTGTGTGAGTGTGTGTGTGTGTGTGTGTGTGTGCTAGGGAAACAGCCTACAATTTCATAAAGATGCAACAATGAAGTTTATCTACATATACACTTCATATAAGTATCTAAAGACTTTCTAGTTGTAAAAGTTTTTTCACAGTCAATGAATAATCACAATGTGTAATTACATCATACAGCCATTAAAAATGACACTGAGGCCAGTTGCTTACAAACATGCCCCAGAAAAATGAAGGCAGTTCTTCATTGTTTGCAGATGGCACCAGGTCTGACTGGTATTGTTATTGCATACAATCACCAGTTACATTGATGCATTATAAACATGGTTAAAGCATCCAAATGCTATATGTATGTGTTGCTGCTCAAATATATGTGTCTCGTTTTAAAGATGTTTTGCTATTTTAACTACAAGACATTGAGAGTGAACAGAAGGTTTAACAGTGCATGTTTTGCACAGACATGTGGCTCTATGAATAGGTTATAATCTGCTAAATAAATAAAATCAACATAAAAAGCTATGTGGAGGATTTGTTCAGAGCAAAGGACTCATTTTTAAACCTTAGAAATACATAAAAAATGTACAGACACTCCAGATGCTCCAGGACCTGCAGAAACAGACAGCGCTCACCTCTGACTCTCCCTACAGCAGAAATTCTCTGCCTCTGTCTGAACTGCCTCACACACAGACACAGACTCACGCACAAACACACACACACACACACACACACACAGAGCTGTGCCGTGGGGGCAGTAATTCTGCAGTAAGATACATACAGCTGACACAGGCCTGTTCTCACTGCAGACATGAGGGGAGCTGTCCACCACTGTGGTGCTGAAACTCTGGTGCTGATTCTGTAAAGTGAGACTCTGTCTCAAACTGCAGCGTGCTGGCTAGTTCTCTGCTGCCTACATAGGCAACTGCCTTGACTCAAATGAAACCTCCCAAGTGACAGATTCCAATGCTAGTTGATATGTTGCTAATTTTACTACACTAAGATATAAGATTTTTTAGAGGGCGGCGTCATGTTCCCTACCTATTGGAAGGAAGAGTTTTTGAGCAGAGAGAGATAAAAGTGTAAAGAAAATTAACACAGTAACAAAATAAAATTAGAATTTTCCAATTTACTAATACAGAGGAAGTACTTGTATAAACAGTGTCAGACACTCACGTCACTGTTTAAACACAGTGTGTGTGACTAAGCACTTTAGTTAGTGACTAAGAACTTTTAAAAGCATTGTTAAAGTAATCCACAAGACTCATGCGCTATAATCCAAATCTTAAACCCAAAAATATCTGTGAACAAACCAAACCAAACGGAAATCATTATGTAAAGTACCTGTTGCTTCCAAATCAAATATGCTTGTGCATTATCAAACCTGCTCCTTCAAGACACGTTTTGCGAGTTTAGAGACACATACGAATGTCTATTTACCCCTGAATGCTTGAAGGGTCTTAGGTAAACTTTATAAGTATGCTGTAGTACAGTGCTGGTATACTGTAAGTGTCTTCAAAGGTAGGGAAGGAAAATTCAAAGAGCAATAGCAAGCTAGCTTTAAACACATAAGATCCCACCCTCCTTTCACAGCACTCTCCAAAGACACGCCTCCTCCAATACACATGAACACGATGCAAATATGTATACTGACAGGCAAGTGGGACATCCTATCATTGCATTTGGACCAAATGCAATAATTGGACAAGCATTTTATGGCCCTGCAGCTTTCACAGAAGATATAAACACATACATATTTAAACCACTTAGCCTGCTTAGACGTACAAAAATGTTACTGAAACAAATAGCCTAGCCTGCCTTTAAATAAGTGTGTGCTAAGTGATCACTTACTAATTGAAGGTACCTGCATGGCTGTGGATGTGCCGGATCACACCTGCTTTAGTAGCTCGCTGAATAATGGCACGCTGTGAGAGGTAATGAACGCCACTGAGCCGTGAATCTACTGCTGATTTTACAGACTTCCCAGTAATTCCTTTACTGCAGGATCTCAGCACTAAACTCACTTCACTTAATATAATAAAAGATGGATTTTATGGTGATGTTAAACAGACAGACAGCAGGGATTCACAATTAAGATGAATACGAGCAGGTAATAATCGATCATTAAGCGTTAAGAAGGCTATATATTTATGTCTTAAGGAGCGCTCCAGGGTTCATGTCCCTGGACAGGTTTTTCCTGTTCTTTTCCAATTTAAGATAAGAGGTTAATATCTTGCATGTTTCCTGCCTGTGTAGAGTATCAGTGGCTCTGCGTTGTTTAAAATAAAGGTTCTCTGAAGGTTCTTCACAGCGATGCCATAGAAGAACCCTCTTTGGTTCCCCAAAGAACCATTTCCATTAAGGAACCATTTTATATTTACCTTTTTATAGCCTTTTTTCACTATAAAGAACCTTTGGTGAAACAGAAAGGTTGTACGGATGTTAAAGGTTCTTTATGGAACCATACAACCAAAAATGGTTCTTCTATGGCATTGCGAAGCACCTTTTTTTAAGTGTGTACATATATCTTTGTGAAAGATCTCATCATTGGGTCAGAGTGGCTGAAGTCTCCTATCAATTCAGCCCTATTCTAACAGTTCGAGCAGCACATTTTGACACTAACCGAATCTTAACAAGCACAGCAAACCACAAGAATGGTCATTTCTGTCTTAAAGGTACAGTAGCAAAAAAAACCTGTTTAAAATGGGGGGGGTCAAAGAGAGGGTGTGAAATGGTTATGCAAAACTAAATTATGTATGCAGTCTGAGCGTCCTTGGTGTTTTGTCATCATCTACTCACCCTCATGTCGATTCAAACCCATATGACTGTCTATACCGCAGAACAGGATTTTGCAGTATATTTTCCTTTGTGAAGATCATACGGGTTTGGAATGATATGCTGGGCCGAAAACGTTTTCAACGATTTCTTTAACATTGTAAAAAATGTGACGTGTCTGGAGTAAAACGATACAGTGTGTGTCCCTCAGTTGTGAGTGTGTGTCTAGCTGTCGGACAAACACTATCACACAGTCACGGCCCAGAATCCTCAGACTCAGTCTAAGCTCTTTGGGTCTGTTCCCGGACACAGATTAAGTTGAAAGTCTGACTTAAAATGGCATTTAAAGGAACAATCAGCTCTGACAGTCTGATCTTGCTCAATACTTCGCTTAATGTGTCTGGAAGGCACTCAAAGCAAAAATGCGCACAATTTTTTTTAAAAATCCAGAAAAACTCGGTATTACAAACTAATGCAGGGTTTCACGAGCTTTTGTCAACAAAAGACTCCAAATAACAACAATGCTTAAAACACTGCTAATGACAAAGCAATCAATCTGCCAACATTCTCCAAAAACTCCGAAAAATTGCTTTGCTTGTTTATTCTTTTGTAGCAAACCACTTATGAATTATATTTCATATTATATTGTCTCTTATGTTTTGACGTGTGTTTTTAAAGTCAGGCTGGTTATGCTGGTTAAACGTCTCTTCACATCATTAAAGCAATTAATCTAAATCTAAGCAATCTCAATATCATTTTCCATGGTAACCATTCATAAATGGTTACCATAAGTAACCCTTCAGTCCAAATGCAATGATAGGACGCCCTACTTGCCTGTCAAATTATGCATGCATTCGTGCGTTGGAGGAGGCGTGGCTTTGGACAGCACTCTGGAGGGAGGGCGGGATCTTATGCATTCACTGCTAGCTTGCTATTGCTAGCCTCTCCGAAACAGCCTGTGTTAACTTTGAGTGTAATCTTTTAAAATTTCCACAGAGCCCCTGGCTATGTGAAACAGACCACATATCTGTCGACTGTACTAGTGCATCTTCAAATGAAACAAAAAGTTAAAAAATACTGAAATAAAGTTTAAACAAGTCATGAGAAAGAATGAGCATCCATCAAAATAAGCCAGAGCTGACAGCTGTCTGACAGGTATGTAATTGTCTATGTTGGAACATATGGATGCATGTGTGTGTTAGCGTGTATGTGTGTGCGCGACGAGCTATCTTTCTTTTATAAACAGCAATAGTCAGTTACTGGTAGCAGATTAGCAGCAGTCCAAACATCTGCTTAAAAACACACAAGCCAACCTGGCTATCACACACACAGAAACAGACAGTTCTTTTAAACTGGTAACATATGCTTTCAAAATTGTCAATGTTCTGAAGAAATAAACCTTTTAGCACATCAAACATGGAGCAAATTATGACAAAAATACTGGTTATAAAAACGATTTGTTTTGATAAACAGCACATTTTAATTATTTTCTGACTCATTATTGCTGTTTGATTTAATTCATCGAGAGATTAATTTCAAATAGAGCAGGACTGAGTCAACGGTAAGCTGCATCTAAGAGCATAGGAATCAACCAAACATACGTTTGACCAATCAGATGGCTTTCTAAAGAGGTGAAGATGATGGTTGAAAAAGAGAGTTGAGACATCAAACAGGAGGAAGAGGAAAAAAACAGCATGTGAACACGAGGCTGCTGCACATAACTGTCTGTGTCAGCATGACCCCAGGGCATTGTGGGTAAAGTACCACCCTATTGACTTTACAAGCGGTTAGATGAGTGAATCAGTGACAAATAGCAGAAATCATTCATGGACGTAACAGATGCACAGACCATGACCCCACATAAACACTTCATCAGAGATGAATAGAGAGGAAAGACAGGGAGGAAAGAGAGGGAGGCAGAGAGAGGTAGAGCTGATGATGCACCAGGTCAACATCTAGAGACCCCAGCAGGGAGCAGGGAACGCTCTCAAATCATTGGCTAACATTCTATAAAGGCTCTGTCACAGTTATCAAAAATGTTCTTGCAGTAATGTTAATAAAACCTTATATATCATATATCAAAAATGTTACTCTTTAGTTGACATGAAACGTTCTTTTTTTTTAAATGTTTCATTAAAAAAAGTTTAAATAACGTTCCTATAACCAATAAATAACATTAAAACAGGACATTTGGAATGTATCTAGAATACTCAAAATAACATAACAATAGAAACGTTAGGGAAACATTCATACAACCTAAAATGGTAACTGGGGCAACATTGCTGGATACCATTTCATCTTTTTTCTGAACACTGAATGTAAACGCTGGTGGTTATATGTGAACGATTCGGGTGTCTGGTATCAGTTTTTGATAAGGCGTTTTTACAGCTTGTCATTCAAGATGGAAGTTTTGAGTTCATAGCGCTACAGTACGTTTTCATAGGACCATAAACTCACATCTCCAACGATCAAGCAACATCTGACACCTCATGAATATTAACACCTTTAATATTGCACACCTGCTTGCTTATATGCCGAACAAATAGTTTCATCGTTTTTAAGCTTTCTCTGCGTTTCTGCCATTGCATTGAGACCTTGGACTGCACTTCATAAACACTGTCAAAATGCACAAGCACTCATCTGGAATTAGTTGCTGTGATTAGGATCTGTGCACTCGTACGGTATTCCTGAAGTTCTCCATGTATCCGGAGCTGGATTGTGTATTGATTGGTATTGATTTCCATACCATCCAGCGAAGTGAGTGTGAGAGTGACGGAGACAGACTGATAACAGGCTGAATTTATGATCTGCGTGTGGCTGCTTGCGGTGATTTATTTTGTGTGGGATGACCTTCAGCACTCGGAGACAGTCTGTGCGCAGAAATCAAATAAATGACGATGATCCAGTGAAAGGGAGAGAAATAGTTGGAGATGAGACGTGCATCACTATGTATCATCACGCCTTTGGCCACCAGAGACAGATGTTTGAAAGAGAAACTTACAAGTCATTGCCATGAGCATGAGTTACTAATATATGGAGAAAACTATCCATCTACCAGCAAGTTAACTACCCATACTAACTGTCCTGACCTTGACCTTTCGTTGTGGTGTGTGCGTGTGTGTGGGGGTTTACGTAACCATATATTGGGGACATATTTGTACCGAACATGACCAATCTGAGTCAAACCTCATTTTGGGGACGTCCTCATTTGTAAAAACACTTAAAAATGTAGTAAACAGTTTTTTTAAGTGTAAAAATGCAGATAGAGTTCTGTTAAGATTAGGGTTATAGGGTTAAGGTTAAATTGTTCATAACTAGCTGTGTATAAAAAGAATAGAAGTCTATAAAACGTCCCCATTCAGATAGATAAGTAAACGTGTGTATGTGTGTGTGTGTGTTCACCTGTATTCTGATCAGAGATGTTCCAGGTACAGTGCTCTCAGGTAAACTGATGTTATAAAGGGTCTGGCTGAATATCGGCCTGTTGTCGTTCTCATTGATGAGGTCGATAAAAACTCGGGCAAATCCCACATGCTCAGACAGAGACTCATTGGCATACAGCTGGAGAAGAAACAACATGACCATGAGATCTTCAGACATCACAACATTATTCAAACGTGTCGGCTCCACACCGCGACTGTGGCGCGCTATTATCACTCTCAAAATGACGATATTCCGTCTCATACAGTTTAAACAGAGCATATGTTTGCAGATGTTTGCGTGAAGCCTAAAAAACACCATTTTTATTGGTTGAGGAAGCACCTGACTGAAGGAACCGCCTGTATTTGTCTTCAGAACTGTTTGAGAGTGTGATGTGCTCGTACTATTGTACTAGATTGCAGTCATTTGTCAGTTCAGCTTGTAACTCCATCGCTGGAGCGGCTTTACTCGGTTAAACTAAACCAACTGTAAAAACACAGCCGAACACCATAAGCACCAGAGCGCTGAACAATCTGTACGTACAGTAATTGTTAAGCGTTTCATTCCACACATTCTAAATCTGTTTTTTAATTTCCATGGAAACGATACTTTAGCCTGACAGTCTGTCTTCTGATTACTCTAAATGATCAAATAAATTGGGTGCAGATCCACTGCGCTCGGGAACTTAGCGAGACTTCAGAAATTCATAATGTTTAATGTGAGTCTCATATCACATTCTCCAGGTGAAGATAAAGAGACTCCCTGAATCCAAGGACACATTTGAACACACGTCCCCTAAATATCCTGCATTCAAATGACTGTGCGACCTTAAAAAACATGTATAAGTGTCTAAATACCTGCAAATACTGTTTGTGATCCTGGTATTCACTGTGCTATGGTGACCAAACGTCCCCTCAAGAACAGTGATACCAGTAAATTTTGACGTTGTGGGCACTTTTTCAGGTCCCATGAGGGAACAAACATACAAATCATACGGTATAAAAACCATCACGTGTGATGTGTGTTTGTGTGCGAGTGTGTGTATGTGTGTTTGTGTATGATGTGTGTTTGTGTGCGAGTGTGTGTATGTGTGTTTGTGTGTGTGATGTGTTCACTCACTGAGAAGCTGTAGCTCCTGATGGTTTCATAGTCCAGTGGAATGGCCACACGCACACGGATGTCGGCTCTGCCTTGAACCGAGGTGGGAGAGATGGTGAAGTGCTCGGAGTTGTTCCCTGTCAGGACCACCTGAAACATGCTGTTCACTCCCTGCAGAAACACAGTACATTAACCAGACTGAGAAAGAGCACACCTGCAGGAAAGACGTCTACAGTCACAAGTCTCCTTTATATCTTGATTGCTTCTCCAAGACTCGTGGAAAACAAATGGAGACTTCTGCCTGACTTCCAGATTTTCAAACGTTTGTCCTGTAGGAAAACCCCCCAGAAATTCTCCTCAGGCATTTCAAACAAGTTCTCAACACTATGGGAACCCACAGGAAAGAAAAATCACAGATGAGATCTCTTTATGTTCTCAATCATTTCTCAATTTCTCCTGAGCAGCTTTAGGAGAAACATCTGAGACAGAGTTGATACCTAAATGACACACCACTGAGATCTCCGTCAAATCTCCTGAGCTCTGAGAGAGCAACATCTCAGAAATAACATTTTCCTCTGGGACTCAAAATCCTACAAGAGCAAATAATCAGAACTACAACATTCACGTTTATTCGAATGCTTCCGCCGCGTGTTTTTAACGTGTTACATCAATCTGGTTCTGTTTTATTTAATTTGAGGAGAAACATCTGACTCAACGTTGAGACTTCAGTAAAACATGACAGAGATCTTCATTCATTCTCATGAAGTATGAAGAAGCAGCCTCAGAGCTGTATTTTCTGTCCTGTGGGTAGATTCCTTCAAACAAACACGCCTGTGTTTTGACAGACATTTTATCACGTGGACTCTATTATACTTCACGTGTCAAAGAATAAAGTAACAGCGTTCGGCAATAATTCTGTCTGTCTCACATTCGCTGGTGTTACAGGTACACCGAGAGATTTCAGGCAAATAAAGAAATAACAACTGGAGTCTCATTACTGTCATCTCTCCAGCGAGTCGAGCGGACATATGGCGACACGTAAACTTCACGATGACTCATCGCTATCTTAGAAATCACAATCTCCAAATACACACTGATTAAACAAAATGGAAATGTGCGTGTGTGTAAGAGAGATATGGAGAGTAATGTGCTGACTGGAATCCATCCTGTCACAACAATTTACGCTGAAAACCCAGCTAATAATTTTAAATGGTTAGAACGTCTCCATTATGTAACAAAAATGTTATTTTAAATGTTCTAGGAATGTTCAAAATGTCCAGTTTTTTTGGATGTTGCATTAACATTGCTTGGCTATAAGAACATTATTCAAACGTTTTAATTCTGTAACGTTTTTTTACTAACTACTTAAAATAACATTTTTGATATATGACGGTAAAAACGTTCCAGTAACATCACTGCAAGGATGTTGTTTTGGTAACTTTGAGAGAACTTTTAGGGAATGTTAGCCAACGTTCCGTTCCATGTTTCCTGCTAGCTGGGAAGAAATATCTGGAATATAGTTTAACCCGATAGCTAGACAAACATACCGAACCCACATACACACAAACACACATGGACATAAGCACATACACACACACACATGGACATAAGCACGTACACAAACACACATGGACATAAGCACATACACAAACACACTTCAAAAAGCAATATTGTTGAGCACGGTGAGTAGAAAGTGTGATTGATTATTGTGTGTGTTTACTCGCTGCTTATCTGTACTAAGTCCACACTTATCTCACTCCAATCACTCCATCTCGTCTTGTCTCCTTCTCTCTTTCTTTTTTGGCGTAATCTCTCTCTCGCACACAAAAAAGAGAAGATGGGTTTAGAGTTCACGCTTATCAGATTACACCACACACGCGTCTCTGATTTGAACTGTGGTGCGTAAAATGCCGTCAGATTTGGTAAATTTAATTTACTTCAGCGCATCAGTTCAAACTGTCGCTTCACTGCATCTGAACCTGATTTGACGTTTACATCCTTCCTCGAAAATATTCATAGAGGTTCCCATGTGTAATTTGCGCATTAAACACATATGGGTAGAAAAATATTGCCGTTTACTGTTATCCTTATTAAATTGGCATAGAAATATAAATAAAAAATATGACACATAATTCTTTCCTGTTCATTTGAAAACAAATTTGTGTGGAAAATATGGCTTGTTTACTAAAACAGATTATGAACATATTTTATTTTTAAATAACCCTGGCTACAATTTCGGAAAGCAATTTCTAATCAAATAAAATATATTATACATTTATAGAAAGCGAAATAGTATACATTACTTAATAATGTTAATACTTTTATATCTGTATCGCCCAGCCCTAATATCGGTACACAAAAAAAAACACGAAATGCTAATGAAAGACGATGCTAAAGCCAAGCCACGCACACACCTACACAGATGAATTCCATTTGCAGACGAAGCCGTTTGTGACCACAACATGAGGAATTGATCCGGACAGAGAAAATAGTTTCAGAGTTCAATAAACATTTAACCGGAGGTGTTTCCTTACAGAGAAAAATACACACAGAATGAACAAGAAAATGAAAGAGAGAGAAAAAGAGCGAACGAACGCATGAAATAAGGAACAATAACCGGAGTGCAGCCTTCAAGAAAGAGAGCAGCACTGCAGGTTAATCTGTGATATTCTCTTCTTTTATATCTCTCGTTTATGAAAATCTCTCCATCACGTTGCTCCTCGGGCCGGACTCTGTAATTGTGAGGGTGAATGCAGAGCCAGAGGCCTCGCTGTGGGAAATCCAGCCACATAAACACGCACGGAACAGATGAGGAGAGAGAAATAGACAAATATAAAGCTTAGCATCAAAGTCAAGCCCCTGCAGACAAACAAAATCAAGAGACTTACTTATTCAAACGTTCTCTTCTGAATCACCCTGTTTTATGATCTGCGAAATATCGTAAACGCAACGCTACAAATGCAAATGTCATCACGAGATGACAAACAATATTTTTCTTAATAGTTAAAAGTTTGTTGTTGTGCGACTAACTGCTGTAGCTGTTAGCTGATTGACACAGTCGTTCATCACGAGGCGAGCGTTCAGATCGACACTTTAATGCTAATGAAAAGATACAGACTGCAATCGCTGACATAATACTTCATTATCTCTTAACGATTGTCGGTTTAAAAGCACGCGGGATGAGATCCTGTAATGACTATGCAAATGATTTTATAGCTTTAAAGGTAATGCGTGTCATTTTTTTCATTTAAAAGTACTTTCTCCTACCCCGGCTTTATTTGCAAAGACAGATATAAGCAAGTCATTTATAGGTTGATTTTCCCAAAGTGTAAACGCTGGATTTGTTGAATCAAGAACCAGGCTGTCCACACTTTTTTCAAAAACTTAAACTTTAGCTTAAAAGATTTTCAGCTCAGAAAGCTTTCAGTTCTTTGGCATCATTTCAATACATCTTCACTCACCTTACAATCTAATTCAAAAGAGCACAGCACACCAAATCCAATCCTAAGACAGAAATTACCTGTCCACTCAACCCAGTTCATTATCACCCAACTCTGTGTGCTGTACAGACAGTGAGATGCCGTGTGACAACAACACAACCCACTATCCAACACATCTCTATCCATAATCAAAAGAACGGACTGCCAAGATATAAGAAAACTTTAGTCACGTCTGTGTTTTTAAAAGCTTCGAAACGCGTCCGTACCAAAGCGACACGGAGGACGACGCTCTAGATCGATGGTGGAATTACATTGGCGGTTAAAATAACCGCCTTGTTTTTGTTTGGAGCGCTTAGAGAGCCATTGTGGCTGATGGGGGCTATTTAAAGAGCCATCCAATATGCAGGGATGTCAGTGCTCACTGGCTATAAGCGTAATTGCCCGTCCATTTGCTTGAACCACTACAGAGAGGATAAAAGCTGCCTGTCACACACACATCAGCAGGAAAGTTTGAAGATGAACCATGCAGAAAAACTTTGAAAAACACATAGTAAGGAATTCCCAAGCTAACAATTTCAGGTGGTAAAAACGTTTCCGTAAAGTTAGGAAACGTTTAAGTAAAAAAAAATTATTTTGAAAGTTCTAGGAATAGATAAGAACGTTATTCAAACATTCAAACATAGTTCCGTAACTTTTGAAAATGTTCCACTAAGAACTTAATAGTAAAATTTTTTATATATGATAATGTTATAAAAACATTCTACTAACATTACTGCCAGAACTTTTTCAATAACACTAGAGAACTTGAGAGCACTTTTAGAGAACATTGGCCAATGTTCTGAGAACGTTCTGTTGACAGAAACTTCAAAATATTACGTAAACCCCAAATAAATCTTTGGTTATTTTGTCTACATTATTTACTTGATCTAATAATATTTTTTACAGTATAAAGAAAGTAGAGAAAAAAGCAGCTTAACCTTCTGTCCCCGAGTCTTCTGTTTGAACCCAAAATAAACACTGCACTTCAGATTCGAAACACACACACACACACACACACATACACACACACATACACACACACACACACACACACACACACATACACACACACACAGAGGCTGAGGTGTTTATTAAACAATCAGATCTGCTGGTAGACTCTTGTTCATCTCGCTTTAGGATCAGAGTAAAGCCTCAATGTGATTAAGAATCTGCTGTCTCTCAAGAATCTGCAAGAACCTGCTCAGCTGTGTGTTGCTCCCTGTCTCCAAAGTGTTGAGCTGAAGGAGCTGCAAAAAATCGAATGAGCTTTTAATGCCAGAGGAAATGCCCACAATTCAGAAAACACAGAATTCATTTTTAGAATCATTGAAGGAAAGACAGGAAATAATGAGGAATGTGATTGTTGCGAGCCAGATTCGATCTCACCCCATCTCTCAGCCACACTACTCCATTGCTACTCTAACAGAACTCAGTTTATAC
>JAZGTJ010015840.1:0-13092 GCA_036877575.1 Botia almorhae | reverse complement strand
AATCAGCGCTACCTTGTGCGCCATCTTGTGGGTGAACTAATAATCACACCACGTCACTTCAACCTCATGTTGTTGCCAGTCTGTGCTGAGGAGAATCTTCAATCTGCTCTTTTACATATAATGCCGAATAAAGCCACATGACATAGTCACTTTAAGGAAGTTTATAATCATCCCGGTGATCCTGGGCAGCAAGTCTTTAAGATTTATTTTAAGACTACAAATGGATGACGGGCCTTGTAACACAGGCGAGTCAGAGGAAAGAGGCCCTCTGCTGGTGAATTAAAGGAACTACTTAAATTTCACTAACATGATGTGATGCGTTTTGTAGTTTACCAGTTGCCTTCATACCGTGTTGTGAGCTTTTCTAAACGGAATGCTGGTGAAAAAATGTGTATTAACATTTATAAGCATCGTGACCGTTTTGAATTAGAGAATCGCAGTACACAAAAATAAATTATTTTCATTTTTGGTATTTTTTGCAATGAAATGTACAAACAAAAGTGTGTCTGTGTTACTTACAATAAATATACAGTTTTTTTTTGTTTTTGAATAATATGTTTGTTTCTTCGTTTGTGTTTCTTCATCTCCACACATACAGTATTGTAACCGTTATATACTCTGTATATAAAATAAGAACATTATAAACATTCCTATTTATTTAATTCATATTTATTGCAACACTTTTAATGTCCAAATTCTTTCTGGTTCCGTATGATATTGCCATCGTTCGTCTTGTGGTTTCATTAACAAAATCAGTGTCATCACACACACATATGCTTGCACACACACAGACAGTGTCAGCCTGTGATACAGGCCCGTCATTAAACCACAGATAGCACAGATGACTGTTTAACAATTGTTTTTAAATGTGTAACAGTATTTATGTTACGCTACTCTATAAAGAAAAACATTATCAGAAAATTTACTAAAGCTGTCATTCATAGTGACAGGAAAGATATTTACCACAATTAAACAAAATAGCAAAAACAACCTTTTGTACAGTTGTATACTGACACAATTGATCACAGGTATTTCACTGAAATAATCGTACATTTTTTTGTTTTTCACTGTTAAAACCACCACAGAACAAAAGAACAGTCTGTGTTCCTCAGAGGAGAGACTCACTCGGTATTTCACAAAGCAATGGCATTAATTTTGGCCGTCTCTTTAATCACTCTGTGCTTGTTTAACCATTTGATAACAATCCTGCGAATCTCCTGCGTCCGTAAACAGTAAATAAAGGGATTTATAAGAGGAGGAATAACGCTGTACAGCAGTATGAGAAGTATTCTAAAATCGGTGCTAATTTCAATTCGCATGACGCTGGCGACGTACACGACGCAGCGAGGCACGTAAAACAGGGCGATGATGCACAGCTGCGTGCTGCAGGTCGCGAAAGTTTTCCAGCGAGTTTGAGCGTTCGCCAGCTTTATCACGGAAGCTATGATGTGACAGTAAGAGTACATGATAAACGCTAAAGGGACGAGGAGAACGAATAAAGCCACACACAAGGCGACCAGCTTCTGCTGGCTGTTTTCAGCACAGGCCAAATTGGTTATAGAGATGTGGTCACAGTAGCATTGGATTATAAGCTTTGGGCCGCAGTAAGGAAGCTGCTGAGTGTGTAGTGTGGCTACAGTGGGGGCGATCATGGCTGTTACCCAGGCCGTGATGTTGAGGATGTACGTAATGCGGTTTGTGATGATTGTCTGGTATCTCAGAGAGTAACAAATAGCCACGTAGCGATCAAGGGCCATAATCATCATTATTAATGAATTTAATGTTCCAAAATAGTGGATTAGCTGCATTTGGAAGAAGCAGGTGTGGAAGGGAGAAGCTCCAGCATTGAACCAGTACCTGGCTATGATCTTAGGCAGAGCAACGGTGGAGAAGCACGTGTCAGACAGCGCGAGGCTGGCGAGGATTATGTACATGGGCTTTCGGAGACTTTCTGAAGAAAAAAACAACGCCAGAAAGAGAGCGTTTCCAGCCACTGTAGTTACGTAGACCAGGAAAAACACGGCAGAAACGAGGCCATAATATTCTGAACGGAGTCCTGGGAAGCCCACAATGATGAACTCAGAGATTGTGGTCCAGTTATTCCATAACATTTTGCAAAAGTCTGTGGAGATCATAAGACAAAATTGATTTATAAAATGAACTCAATTAGGCAATTTGATTTTTAAGGAAAAATGTGTAATGTATTTGAAAACATAGACAGGGACACCCTTAAACTAAAAGAAGCTTAAATAAGCATCAGATTACTAAACAGCAAGACATCACATGTCTAGAAAATGATTTGTACCTGATACSTTGATTCTGTCCTCTTAAGTGATGACAAATACAAGATCATGTATCACATGCTTTTATATATTGTTTGCTGCTATGTACAGTGTTGGTACACATACACAACTTTTTTCCTTGATGATGATAGGGTCAAGATGGCTTTAGGGACTGGCTGTCAATCATAACCAATGAAATTAGGAGGCTTTACCTCATTTAAATATGCACATGTTTTATGTTCTTTGACAGATGTATTGTTACAGTGTACCAGAAAGCTGCAAGTATACTGTACAGTGACCCCCATAAAACATTTGGTCAACTTTATGGACACTTTTGGTGCCCATTAGGCCAGTTTTAAGTCACTTTTTATTAAACAAATGCTGAAATAAATTGTTTTATATTCTCTTATAATGTAAAAACATTTATACATTTAAGTGTGACTTGTCTGTTTAAATACTGTAATTAATAGATAGATGAATGGATGAATAGATAGATATTAACATAGATAGTGATATTAACATATAGATACAGACTGTTAAAAATGAACATACTTTCTTTCATATAGTTTGTTTTATCAAGATTTGATGCATAACTTTCTAACTTTTTGACACATAACTTTCTTTGGCTGTGTCATCGAGTCTCAGGAGATTTTCAGTGTGTTTGTGGGTTTATAAGTGTCAGTATCCACGTTAATTGGTGTTGTCACTTATTCACCGAATTCCTCAGTGGTAGTTCTCCCATGTTTGGTCTCCTGTCAGCATTCCAGTGGGAGCGTCTGTCTGTGTCTTCAGAGAACAAATTAAGGGCATGTAACAAATATGTTGACACAATTCAGACAACAGTGTCAGTGTTTGTTCTGCTTGGTCACATGCAATCCCATGACATCACTCCTCTAAGGTCTTCCTCATAGACCACCTGTACTTTCAAACTGTACTAAGTATGAAAATAATACCTTGATAAGTTAAACAGTATTGATATTATTATACTGTACTGTCTCCACTAACCTTATCAGTTATGTAATTTAGTAGCACAGTAGACCTCAGTAACATTTTCACCCAGTAAAATTAACTGGGCTACATATAAATATATACTAGTATAGATTAGTTGTATATAATATATACTACTATATATTTAAATTGATTCGTTTAAAAAAGGTAGATTCATTTTACAAGTGTGTATAACACTTTGAGCTATTGTGTTTAGTCAAACCTTGGCCCCAGACAATAAAGTTAAGGTCAGGAAAGGTCATGCGACAGAACAAACTAGGGCCTGAAATTGTTGTTTTTTCAAATCAAATCAAAATCAAATCAAATCACTTTTATTGTCACATCACCACAGCACTTGTGCCTAGGTGAGTGAAATTCTTATGAGCGTGCTCCAGACAGTGCAGATACAATTAACATTTAGACAGGTAAGACAGGTTTGTACAGAGACAACAGTATAACAGTATTTTTACAACAGTATAACAGTATTTTAAACAAACAACAGTGAGCACTCAAACTATTCTCCAGCTGTTGAGAAAGAAGTAGCTTTTGCCTAATTAATATACACAAGGGTCTTCCTAATGATCAATTAATAGGTGAGTCCATAATGTTCGTGGATAATATTCTCCCCTGCAGCTCATGTCGTTTTTAGATCCCAATGCACACATTATTAACAGTATTTAAACTGCAATTAGCGTCTGATAGGACTGTAAGACAGCACAAGATTTATGAATCATACCCACAGACGATGCATTTAGGAATGTTGTTATTGTTTAAGCATCAAGCATAACAGACAAATGGCTATGTGTGATTACACCATTAATATCTTTAAATACTGTAATTTTAAAATGAAATACTGTAATTCTTATTGTTTTGGATAACAATACAACACATCTATGCTTTCGTCTACTTTATAAAGTAGCAAGTAAATCTTCAACACGAATTATCATCACTATCAGCCTTGTGAATTAGCACATCGATTTGAGATCTTTTAATGAACTGGTGCAACTTTTTTGTCCTAAGACACTAATAAAACACCTAATAATCGTCCCATGACGTACGCTTAGGGGAACATACCAACTATTAAGAAATTATAAAATTCATATAAATATTTAAAATATTTAAAAACATTCGTTTGTAATTATTGGAGGGTTCTCGCGTCCATATTATTAGCTCATCTGCATCTGTATCTTAAAAAGGAAAACCCGGTGGGGATTTTTAAGGA
The DNA here is from genome assembly GCA_036877575.1 of Botia almorhae. NCBI lineage: Eukaryota > Metazoa > Chordata > Actinopteri > Cypriniformes > Botiidae > Botia > Botia almorhae. The sequence goes on along the minus strand of JAZGTJ010015840.1, from coordinate 8,601 downwards.
TTGATCAGGGCGATCGATCGGTATAGATTCGTTTAAAAATAGCTCCATTCCACTTACCAACCACTTTCCAGTCCGGACATTCCTCAACTACGCGACAAGGTGATTCGTTGTTGGAGTGACATTTGTTGACGGACAAAAATACACACCAACTAACTGCTAACTTTGTCTGACACGTAAGTTAAGCAATGCTCATTTACTAATTGTTTACTAAAACGTAAAAAAAAACAATATTACACGTACAGGCGTGCTGTTGTAATGAATATAACGCTGTGATTACCTCAGGCGAGGCGGTATGACCTCGTATAGTTAGATCACGTATAGTTTGACTGTACTTGTAAAGGGCCGTTTCTCAATGTCTGTATATCTCATAAATATAATAACGTGTCGAAAACCACAGTGTGTAAAAGACCTTTAAATGGGCATTACATATTTGCATTTATGAAAGGTCGCTCAATACAGCTTCTAATGAGTGTTTGCACTGTATATAGGCCTATACATGATACATGTATATGATACACCACACATGATTTGTCTATCTTATCGTTCATGATAAAGTTCATAGGTCATATCTCATAGGTAACTTGGTTGGATTAGTTGGTTACCTGTCACCATACGCTACCAGCAGTGTGTTAATTTGCTTTCTGGAGATACCAGACCGGTCATGAAGTGTTATCTGTTAAGTGAACTGGTTTATTGCACTTGGTTACATACGAACCCATGACATCCGCGCAAATGTGTTCCTTGTTATACATGTTTTCAAAATAACTACTAACTAAATTGGTGGACATTGTGTATGACTATAGGCTACTATTCATAAAACTAGTCAGATATTTATAAACCAAATACATAAACTCTTGTTTATGGTTTAGTTTTTTACCAGCTTGTGGTTATACCATAACACACCCGATTATTCTTGGTAAAGCCACAATATCTCTCCTTTGTGAAAAAAGCAAAATGATGGGTTAAAAGTTATTTTCTAACTGGTATACATCTGTTAACTGGCATGCAGACTGGTTTAGATGAAGACATAAATGTCAAAGTTTACTGGCCAATTAGCTGTTGGCTTTATTTTAATCAGAAAAAAATGGTCTATAAAAAGTTGATGAATAATAGATCATTTCATTACTAACTGTTGGCAACTGTCTGTAAGCCAACAATTTATTTACTGTTCATTAATACAACCAAACTATAGAATTTTTACTGTTTGACTGTAGCTACTCATTTATACTCGGCCAAAGGGAGCTGTTATCAGTTTAGTAATCCGATTGGGCCTATAATTCATGAAATACCCAATATCCAAGTCATGGATCAGGAAGGCATAGTGTGTAATGTAAGGCACCTTAAATTACACAAGGGCCCTCTTTATGGGAGCCTTGCAGTGAGAACGTTGTGGGTAATTTTTGATTTTACCGCAGAAATAATAGAATTTATAATGTTAGTAATTGATGTCACTGTTTGTTTTCTTCCAGTTATTTTTAATTAGCATTAATATTATTGATGCATCAAATATACAGACAGAAATGCACAACATTAAACATACATACATATCTTGCTTAACAAGACATTAATGTATTTGTCAATACATAGATTGTGATTGTGTACATCACATTATACATTCTGCACAATTCCGTCATCTAAAAATGAACTGTAAATATATTTTAATCCACTTTTCTTTAGTTGAAAACAAGGAGTACAGCATGTCAATATATTTACACCTCTAAAATATGTAAGACAACCACAAAACACATTATTACAACACGAAAAGCTTTATCGTCACAGTAACACAATGAATCTATTTTGACACACTTAATGAACCCGCCTTGATATTATTTGGTGTCACTTTTTTGTGAAAAAACACATCGACCAATCGCTTTCTGATCTCTTTAGTTCTGATGGAATAAACAGCTGGGTTGATTAGAGGTGAGGTCAAAGAAGATGCGATCAGTAGTGCATTTCGGTCTGTTAAATTTAGCACAACTCCTATTCGAGTCAGTAAGCCAGAGACCAGCTTTGGCGCATAGTAGCTAAACAAGACAATGAGGTGACTCAGGCACGTGTTGACCATTTGCTTTTTGCTGGAGTTGTTGGAGAGTTTGGTCACACTGTATGCCAGCACAGCATAAGTGCACAAAATAAACGGAAACTGTCCTAACATTGGCCACAAGCTTAACATCACAGGCATAAAAAAATAGGGTTCAGGATTCACACAAGCAGCTCTGATCAAAGCAGCGTACTCACAGAACACATATCTGATGACAGGCTGGCAGTATGGGAGACTATCTGCCACAGATGTTACAACCCCCAGCACAGTGAATCCAGCCAGCCAGGTTAGTACAATAACCAGAATTGCTCGTGAGTTTGTTACAATGCTGTGGTACCGTAACGGAACCCTGATCGCGATAAGTCGGTCTATTGCCATTAAGGTCAAAGCCATGCATTCTGTAAAATCACCAAGATGATAAATGAACATTCTAGAGATACACGAATGATATGACACAGTTTTGATCTCCGCCAGCAGCACTGAGATCATGATTGTGCTGCAGGTAGAGGAGTACATAATGTCAACGATAGCAAGGTTACAGATTAATATGTACATGGGTTTATGTAAACGTCTGTCGGTCAAGATGACACACAGATTGATGCCGTTTCCGAGCAATATGAGCGTGTAGGTTGTTAAAATGAGGAATCCGAGGAATTTTTGGTTTTGCAGGTGATCAAATCCAGTGATTATAAAGCAGTCCACATTTTTCACAGTGTAATTTTCATTTGCCATTTTTAGTCATCCAACCCCAAACATACAAATACATGTACAATGAGATACAGTGTGCACAGATGAAAAGTCTGACTCGGTTAGATTTCCAATATACTGGAATATACAGAGAAATAAAGCTCCAGTGAAGGAAAACGGCAGGAAGATGCAGACAGCATCTGTCACAGCAAGATGATGACAACTGTAAAAGTTAAAGAACAGTTTCAACAGAAATACAAAAAGAGTTTCATTCATTCTAATAAAACAAAAACTGTTGTCATTTCTGAATCTTCTTCCTCGTTAGATTTTCTTTCAATCCTTAAGAATCACTCAGTTTCTGATCAGTGAATGTTAAGCAGTGAAACGGGTTCTGATATGCTCTGCTCATCCAGTTAAACTGATGTGTGTGTGTGTGTGATGTCCTGTCTCTTATATTTTTATGTGTGACAGACCGCATGGTTTCCTAGCAGCAGTCATCTTTTCAATTACGCTGCAAGGTGGGTAGCAAATGAGGCAAATTATGATGGAAAATAATGCATGGTATTTTTTATGAAGGTGTGAAAATGTTTTTACTAGCCTTTTTTGTAACAGTGTGAGAATTACGGTATATATAGTGGTGTTAAATAATCCAAATCTGGAAATAAAAGAAATAAAGTCTGGATTTTTACCAGTCCTTGTATTCAGGCTACACGCTAAGGTGGATTTACTTGTGTCCTCTTTAATGCCATTTGTTGGCTGACAAAAAAATATACATGAAATAACAGGATTGTAAGATGAGACGGTGTACAAACAGTGCTTGTCTGCACGTTATTATAGTCAAATATACAGTTTGGCTGTACTTGTAAAGGCCAGATTGTTTTAACCTCATTGTTTTACCTCATAAATATGGTAAAACATCAGTATCTTTAACTTTTGCTCTTGGTTTAGTGTTTTATCAGCTTGTGGTTATACCATAACACACCAGAATGTTATAATTAAGTGAGTCATAATGTTCCACGACAATCAAATGAACAGGATGGGTAAAGTTAGTTTCCACTGCTGTGCACTTGTTAGCTGGTGTGCGAACAGATCTGGTTTAAGTGAAGACAAATGAAAATGGTTAACCGACATTTTGCTAATGCCTTTTTGTAGAGCACGTTGAGCTATATTTTTATAAAACATGATCTATGTATATGTTTACCATTATTATTGTAATACTAATCAAATTCTCTTTTAAGCATTGATTTGTCTCAAGGGCACAATGGTGGCAACACTGTTACACTGATGACATAATTGAATTATAGGTCATGTCATTAATAACTCCCATCGGAAAATGGTAACAATTTATTTATCATTTATTAATTTAACCAATTTGGTTATATTTGGTTTGACTGCAGCTACTCTGTCATACTCTGTCAAATGTAGCTGTATTTACAGCTAGACGTCAGTGGGCCTGACATTTTTGATAAAACCTAATATAGTTCTTGTCTGTGGTCGTCTTAAATTTGACCATTTTGGTTCACAAATTTTATAGTGCTTCAGAACAGCTGTTAGAATAGACGTATAATATAAAACATCAAAAAATCACTATCCAAGGTTTGTATTTGAATAAGTGACACAAAACCTTGCTCATTAACGTAAAACATATGCTTACATCATGACAGCTCTCAAAAGAGAGTAAATTAAAGGCTTTGAAAGATTTTAAACAGATCGGATCCATTCTCATTGTACCATTTCCTTTATATTCTTTGTGCTCGACAAAGAATTTTATGGATGTATTTATGGATGAATTTTATGGATGTATTTTTATGGATGTATTGCACTCCCTTCAAATCGTAGTAAGTTAAAAGTTGTTAAATTGTATCATATTTATAATACGGGCCTTAAAACCTAAAGCTCCTGCTCAGATACTTCAGTGGTGCCTTGCAAAAAATAGGCCCAATGCTTCCAGCTTATTACGATACACAAGGGCCCTCCTAATTTAAGCCCTGAAGTGGGAACATTATAGTTCAATTTTTATTTAGAACCCAGTTCACAAATATTGTATTAGATTTTATATAACCGGTAATTGATGTCACTGTGTGAATTCATTGTCCTACAGTATTAGTCATTCAGTAACACAATAAATTATTTTGACAAACCTAATGAACCTGGCTTAATAAAACGGGTTGGAGAAAATTGTTTGTGGACGGTACAATGACTCGTTCATGCATTATATCGCAGGCAGAAAAAAATGCTTTGTGCTTTTTTCGATGTAATTTTCTGCGATAATGGACGTTGTCACTCATTTACTGGATTTGTCAGTGAGAATTCTCTCAGGTTTGGTTTCCTGTCAACGTACCTGCAACGCGCTGGTAATTTATTCTCTGGAGATGCCATGCAGGTCATACAGTGTAATCTTTAGGGTCTGTCTGCGGTCTCCAGAGAACAAATTAAGGACATATTCCTGGTATGTTGATGCTGTGCAGATAAACAACAGTAAAAGTGTTTATTGCACTTGGTTACATGCAAACCCGTGACATCATCTCTAATGTTCTTCTCGGTAAAAATAACACCCAGATAGGTTGATCTTGTGTAGGCCATTATTCATAAATCTAGTCAGATAGGCCTTAGTCTTGCTCTTGCTTATGGTTTAGTGATTTACCAAGTAAATGGTAAAGTTAACTGGTTAATTTGCTGATGACATTTTGTAGAGCACTTTGAGTTACTCTTTTATAGAAAATGCTCTATAAATAAGTTTTATAAATATTATTTTTATATTATTAATAAAGCTTCTTAAATTCCCTTTTGAGCATTCATTATTTATTTCTCAAGGGCATAACAGTGCCAAATCTAATACACTAATGACATCATTTAAAAATAGATTATGTCATTAATAACTCAGTTGGGAAATGACAGAAGGACAGCAATTAATTTGCTGTTTATTAATACAAGCAAGCACATATTTAATTTCTACTGTTCAATTGCAATTACTTCATTATGCTCCGCCAAAGAGAGCCGCTGTGACCCGAGCTCCAGTAGACATCAGCGGGCTTGTAATTCTTAATATATTCCCAATTTCTTAATATATTGCCCCTGACAGAGTCATGGATCAAGAGGTCGATGGTTTCCATGCTAAGGTGTGGTGAGGGTCAGGAATGAGGTCTTCCTGGACGGGAGAGACCGTTGAACAGAGAAGTTTCTTGTCTGTCGCGGCCAGTCCAGAGTTCAAAGCAACTGTTACATGTAATATAAAACATCATCACTATCCAAAGATGTGTATTAGAATAAGCGACAAAACCTTTCATGAGTTCAGCAGAATAATTTTTCATTTAGAACCTAGTGCCCAAATATTTGAATAGATTTCATATAACTGTATAATGTAACTCTTTGAGTTGACTTTATCTACAGACATGTTTATTGTTTACGTTATGAATACTAGTTGATAATGCTGAATTTATTTGTTTTTTTGTCTTAAAAGTGAAATGAAGATGGGTTTTGGTAAAGACCTAAGTGAGAGTGGACTTCCAGCCACCGCTGTCATCAGAACATGGAATTCAGAGAGGAATTCGTTTGACCAACCGAAACGATGACAAACTTCTATAGCTGGCCGAAGGTATGTCGCAACTTATTATTGGGAAATGTTAGTGTGATGATATTCGGAGTGACCTGCAGGAGAATGACCAACCCTTCACCCTCCGTGTTTTTACAAGTTACGTTAGGTTAAATCATCATGTGATCATGCAACAGTGTTTTTGTCTAGTGCGTCTATTGGGCGATTTGCAAATAACACTGTACCTGTTTTTTGACTGTTGCTTCTCTCTAATGAGCTTTGAGACTGCAGACAGAAATGTCTCGGGTCTCATATGAACCTCTCCACAGATCTGTCTAAGCAAGAACTGTTGTAGCAGGGCAATTAGCAAGTTATACACCTCATTATACGCCTCATAGTTAGGTGATGCAACACCCCCAAACACCCCCCCTCCCAATACACACACACACAAACAGACTTTGCTTAAAATAAAGAAACATATTTAGATTTATGAGGAAAAATTAAAGCAGAAGCTTGTTTACTGGTATACTTGTTTACTGGCTTGTTTACTAGGTTGCAGAGTAAACATAAAGCATTATATAGCCTAAATGACAGAACTATATAAAGACTTAGTTTAAGTATTATTAGTATTATTTATTTCATGTTTATTAATTTTAAAAGTGTTAGATATTGTGTAAAAAGATAAAATAGATAAAAGTGTAAAAAGAGTCAAGTCATCAAACCAATGGTGAAAGCAACAATATTGAAAATATTACAGAAAATATCCACAACCTACTGACCTACTGATCAGAATCATGGCTGCTTTGGTTATAAAAATCGATTTCTTAAAGTGACAATAGTGTGAAAATGACAATAGACCTTCTATCCATCCTAAGTGTATGTAAGTGTATGTCATTTCTGCTTTCAGAGCTATTTTTTAATACAAAAGAATTTAATTGTTGAATTATATAGTGCCCTTCCACTCAAAGTCTATAGCTTTATACACCATGCTGTCAGCCAAACATCTAATATAAATGTGTCTGATACGGTCATGGTTATATTGACAGGGTCTCAGTTTCTCTCTAATGTCTTGGTAAAACGTTATAAATGCATTTGGGATATGTATTTTTGAGAACTCTTTTATTATGTCTACCATCTGTTTGGTCTGTACGCTTCACACAGCTAAATATGTCATCTTGAATTTGGCCATTTCTGTGATCACGGCCCTATCTGTAGATTAGCTTGTAATGATAATTCCATAAATATTACCATTGCAAATATTTTCTTTGGTGTGGTGTTGACAGAATCAAAGCTGTCAAAACGTGTACCTCCCATCTCATGTTGGTGGCAGTTTTTTATCTCCCGGGTTTAAGTAATATTGTTGCCCTAACAGCATCTATCCATCCGAACATTCGGATAATTAATAATTCCCTCTTACAGACAATGCCACCTATGCTTAATCCCATCATATACACTCTGAAGACAGAAGAGGTCATGCAGTCAGTAAAAGAACTGTACAAACGAAACCAGGTGAACACTAATTATACTAAGTTCTCAAATACAAAACTGCTTCATGTGTGTTTGCGAGAGCACATCATTTGTGTTGTAAGCATGACACGCAACTCCAAATCTATTGGCTGAAACTGGATTGACAGCTGCGTGACTAAATTTGGTCACGATTTGAAATGATAAAGGTTGCAACACAGCTGTAAATATTAATAGATACATTTTAGTGTAACAGAGGTATGCCTTATGTTTGTTATCTTTATAAACTTAATTCACCTTTTAAATATTAATAAAATTACTAAATAAAAAACTAAATAAAAACCCAATCTGAAATTGTTGTGATGATGATGTTGCTTGTTCTGCGTTTGTAATGTCTACATGACATGAAGGCCATGTTGGATAGTTATGGACTGTACATGCAAGGTGTGCGCCTTGTGGCTGTGTTGCTCCCAATATAATTAACGAATTGCAAGAGCCAACATACCACTCATAAGAAAGGAAGTGATCTGTTTGCGCTTCTTTGTTCTCTGCTTGCAGCAGTAAAATTATAGAGTAGAATTATATTAAAATTATAGAATTATATTAGAATTGTAGAATTATAACTGTTTAGTTTTTCCCAGTCGAACCATTTGGGCCTCAAACAACAGGGCTTAGTATACAGTTGCGCTTTGCTTTCCATATGCTTGCATAGATTTCTGCTGCCCTCTTCTGCCACAAGTCTATAGGGAAGGTGTCAAGCTCAAGAGAACAAGCTAATATAAATTTGTGTGATTGCTGGTAGAATAATGACATGCTGCCAGCTTTAGAGCAGGTAATGTATGAACCACGTGCCCACTAATGATATTACTGCATTGAC
>JAZGTJ010015839.1:0-13092 GCA_036877575.1 Botia almorhae | reverse complement strand
AATGTTGTCATAGTTTATTTTTAACATACCCTTTTTAATTGGAAACATACAGTCCCGAAAAGCTGTTTGTAAACAAGTGAAGTTGTGGCCCCAGTCAGACAAAATGGCTGCCAGTGGAGGGGGGGGGCTAGTTTCAACATATTAATGTATAGAGGACTTCATTAAGTGTAATTCTGTCCAATTTCCTTCTCTTTCTGCCTTACACAACTGAACAAAAGATTGTATGAATAAACCCAATAGGTTATTTTAAAAACGGATTACTTCAATAAAATGTGTATGGGAGACAGAGAATTAGGGTTGTGATCTGGATTACCAGATTGAAAACACAGTTGTTGTGTAAGATCTTCACAGCTCTGACCTTATCCTGCCGTAAAGCAGAAAGTGTTTTCATGTCAGAAATAAAACTAAATAAAAGATTTTTCAGTTGATGTCAAGCAGCGATTTTACATCTTAGAAAAAATTCCCCACATTGTAGATGTAATTGTAGATGCAGTACAAGCGTTGGGCTTTGTCCAGGCCCGTGGGTGGGTGTATTAGGCGTTTATAGGATAGAACATAACGTGACTGAATGCAAGCAGGCTCCATTATCTAACCCGGGACTACAGGTGGCCTGTGGGGGCCTGGCCTGTTTCAGAGCTGTTGAAAGAGGCTTGAGACACATCCCTCCATCTCCTTTTCTCCACCTGTCACCCAGTACACTGAGCCAGAAGTCATTTGCACAGGGTCTTTTCCTGGCACGGGTCCTTTATGCCGGGAGTAATTTGGGCCTATTAAAGTGCTGATTTTTTTGGCTGCACGTGTCTTTCGTACTGAAATTGAAATGAATTAGGTCATAGGAAGGAAAACATTATGTTCCAGCTAAATGTTAAGCTCTCGAACCATGAGATACATAATGAAATCAGGGTTGTGTAAACAGGACGCTGTGCCTTTAAGAGGAGGGTCACTCCACCAGCGTCTGTTCTGCCAGGATTTCGGCCCTTTGCTGTTGCTGTATAGGGCCGTCATTTAAAGACTCGCGTCAAAAGGGGATTGTGCAATCAAATGGCCCTCTCTCGCCCCCCTCTCTCTCTTTCTAGCTGTCTGTCATGTAAGCTTTGGGCACAGATGGCTGCTGTCTGTTTATCAGTGTTCTGTTAACTGTCATTTTTTGGTGAAAAACATCCTATATAGATGCAGAGGTCCCTCCCCATTTTAGTGTAACATTCACAGGATAACAAGGGCAATGTATATGATATTGTAGAATTTGTGGATTTGCATTGTTATTAGTGTAAAATAAACACTGCATTGATGCATTTACACAAACTAAAACAATATTCATAAATGTGCTATTTTATTAACCTAACCCATATGACAATTGACACTTAAGAGTTAACCTTGGACATTTTTGCTTTTGAACATAAAATAATGCTGATATAATATCCGAAAATAATATTAGCTATAAATAATAACAATAGCTGAAATAATATTATGACTTTGAGTTATAATTTACATTCACAATGCTACATTTCCAAAGTCTGGCAAATGAGACCTAAATAGGTATAAAGGTTTTGGCCTTTTACAACGTCACAAAAACAGCTTCTTGCTACTTTTGCGAATACAATGTCTGATGGTTCCATTAATACCATTGCATTTATTTGGTTAACTATATGTGCAAGATGGCTTTGACATAACCATCATCTCCCTCTCCTTCTCCCTCTCTTGTACAGAGCAATACAAGCACCACTGGTTCCCAGACCGTCCCAACAAGGGTTCTGGGTACCGCTGCATACGTATCAACCACAAGATGGACCCTCTGGTCGGGCAGGCTGGTCAGCGCATTGGTCTGAGCATTCAGCAGCTCTACCTGCTGCTTCCCAGCGAGCTCACATTGTGGGTCGACCCTTTTGAGGTGTCGTACCGCATCGGGGAGGACGGGTCCATCTGCGTGCTCTACGAGTCCCATCCCAGCGCCAACGGCAACGCCAGCATCACCACTGGAAACGGCAACCCAAGCTCCTCCATCTCCCAAGTATCTCCCATGGTGGACAGTCACATCAGCTGCAAGGAAGAACTTATGGTTCTGGGTCGAGCCAGCCCTTCAAAACCCTACATGATGACTGTGTCCAGCTAAACGGGTCGCGACCATCATTTTTAAGATAAAATGAAAAAGAGGAAGAAAAAACAGGATGTGTCCTATCGTCCAGGTGATGGAAACCGTGTAGGTTTAATTTTCACTCGTTTGGTTGTCTGTTCTATTTTTGTGTTGGATCTACCAGAGGCTTGACCCTGGGGCAGCTATGAAGACCCGAGACATCACCCCCCCCCCCCCCTCACAGAGACTGGCCCGATCCCACGGCGGTCTCGCTGGGGGAGGGATTTCACCATCATTACCGATGTTGACTTTGCACTTTTGCTTTCATGGTTTATGTTACCACACACTTTCTTAAAAATGTTAAGGAGATACACTAGAATTCTGTTCCATCATGTCTTTCCTGTTCGCTGTCGAGCTAAAGCCCAGACCTGACGCTAGTTTCTTCAGACCAGAGCGGCCGCTATTCGCCTACTTTTCTGAAAACCTCACTGTTTTGGACCACAGAGCGGTACTTTTCTCTTATTCTCTGTGTCTGGTGGGCTGCCTGGGCTTCAGGTCGACAAGAACGGTTCCAAACCGCCTTGTATTCCTCACACACTGCTGCAGTGGAATTCCTGTGTCATACTGTTACCCATGCAAGCTGTTGATGGTACTGTGATGCAAAGGTTCTGATGCTTGTAGCTTTTCCGAGGGTGCGACCTCCATCCTGGATGAATGTAATTTATAACGCAACAAAACGAAAGAAAAATCCAACAGCCACAAAAATTGATTCATTTAAGCCCCTTTTGCCATACCAAAATGGAAGATGTAGCAAATTGTTTTTTTGACTTAGAGCAGATGTGATCTTTATTTTCTGTCTGGTTAGAAAAGACGATGAATGCACTTTGACATTTATACGTTGTTGGATGATGTTTAGGTTTGGCCCAGCTGCATTCCATGGGTTTCGGCCATCTTTAATTTCGTGCCCATCTTTAATGTGGTTGCAATAGTCTGGAAATGAGAGAAGGCGAAACATTTCAAACGGGGTTCTCTTGTTCAGCTGTGCCGTTTTATCCTTAATTAACTGCCAGTGTCCTGCAGATAAAACGACTTAAGCCAGCCTAAGATGGTTTAAGCTGTTTTTCAGTTGCTTTAGCTGGTCTCCCAGTTTGGCCAAGCTAGTGCTTAGCTGGTTTAGATAGGAGGCCAACCGGTCTATCAGCTTGACTTCTAAAACCATTTAAAAGACCAGGCTGAAACACCTGTAAACCAGCTTAGGCTTAAGCAGTTTTTCTTCTGGGTTTTTGGCATTTTATGGCATAGAGCAGTTGCAGTGGGACATCTGGTTAAGATGTCTCTCCATCAAAACATCCGGAAACCTGGTTTACAGGACCAATGTTTCCCGTAAACGTCCCATTGTGTTAAAGTCTCTAAACAAAGTCGGCTTGGCATATGTTAACTCCTCGCTTGCACCGAAGGCCCGGTCATGTTTCCCAGAAGAGGTTGATCATGGTGCTCGCTTTTTACCAGAGGGTCTCGCTCGGCACGCACTTTCCAGCCAGACTAACTAGCCAAGGGTCACCAGTGTCAGTCTTAAGTAGGAGCGCGCAATCAAACATATCAACTCCCTCCATAGGCTGAAGGAGGGGGTAGGACCCTCAGATCAGGGCAGCTACAATCCTCTCCAGCCCCCCCCTTACAGCCCGGAGGAGAGTCCAGCCAGCACACGTACCAAGCGCACTCCAAACACACTGAGCCTTACAGACAGGGCAGGGTCAAACAGGAAGAGACACACATTAGAGAAACAGGATAAGAGAGAGTCAGGGCTGCTGGTTTTGTCCAGACACGAATGCCATTTGGCCGGGGCAGTGCTGGCAGAGTTGTGCTGAATCTGTTTACATTCGCGGAGATGTGTGTTGGTGTGAGTGAGTGGGTTATTCAGACGGTCTTCAGGCTTTGTGTGTGTGTGTGTGTGTGCGCGTGTGGGTGAGAGAGAGGGGGACTGCTCTTGCCTTAGCCGTTAAGCTGCCGAGACAGAGTGCTGATGATCAGTCCTGTATGTGTGCTAATACTTTTGACCCCAGAGAATCATGGGTAATAGAGCCAGGTTGACGATGCACTGCCATTACTTCCCGTTTTCCCCAGCAGCAGTTTAAGAGAGGAGAAGAACAAGCTGAAACCACAGCACAGATGCTTTTTAAATCCATATTCGCATTTGAAACATGGGTCGACATTATTTCAAACAGCTGCATGATCAAACCCAGACACCCCGCTCCTCTTAATGCTTTCTTTACCCCTGACAAGGAAGCCCCTCCCCTTTCTTAAGAAATCCTTTTAGGCGTGGTTAATATTAAAGCTTTTCGACACAATCTGGTGATCTTGACCAAATTTGAACAGACAATTCTGAGTGCTTTTAGATCTACAGTGTACGAACGAATATTATTCAAATTTTGATTTTACCCCCCCACCTCCACAGAAATGACATCGGCTAACAGATTTCGCTCACTTTTCGTGTTCGTTCAGTAAGCGTTTGCGCACAAGATTTAGTATCGTCGCGAGTCTACATTAAATTCTGCTAGCGGCAAGAGCGAACGAAGTGCACTAATAGGTTAACGTTGAAGTCACGTGACTTGAGACCGCCGAGTCACTATTGGAATGTATTGTCAAGCTCAGGCCACAAACATTATTTAACCATTATGGATGTGCAGGTTAAGAAATTGAACTGGTTTTAGAACTTTGTCAGTAATTTCAGAAGTGAGTAGAATTATCGGCACTTTCACATTCGAAGTGGTTTCATATTTTGTAGAATGTATCGTTATTGTACGGCATACGGTAGACTGAGTACGTAACCATACATATGGGAAGTGCCAATATATGATATTTTGCTGTGTGTAGACGTGTTCCTTTTTGTGTTTCATATTTGAACATGAATTCCTCTTTCATAAGCGAAGCCATTTGTGTTAGGAGTGTTGGAGAGGACCAAAGTTGTTTTGGTAACAAAAAAATATTAAAGAAATATGAGTTTCCATGCTCTGTACTGATAGACTTTCCTTGTTTTTTCCCTTTCTTTTTTAAATGAAAACAAAAAGAGAAAAAAGAAAATTCTGAGCTACCCAAGATAAAGCCGTCTGTATCTTGTGTTTTTGTTTTTTCCCCCTGCCTGTACATCTTGTGTTTAGTCTCTTTCTTGGGTATGTTGTGATGAACTGCTGTAAATTTGTACAGTTCATGTAAATTGATCGTGCGGAAGTTGTACAGATTTCTATATTTTGGAAGAAAAGTTTTTTCTCTGTAATAAAAGATTTCCTATCTTGGCAACGATTCCCTGTGGACCTGGTCTTATTCTTTGTTATACGATGTTTATGCTTGCATTACCTCTGTTTATGATTTAATTCTATATTAGACCTTCGTTCGTAAAAGTTCGTAAAGCAGCGTGTTTCTAAGAAACTGGCCTTACTGTATGTTATTAAGGTCTGCTCTTTACACAAACTACTGTATTTATATATAGCAGTACCCAGAAGGGAACTTTAATGACCGACCAGTTTTTCATTAGGTTTCCTCTGTTAGGACAAAGAAAGGAAGCCTGTACAGACTTTAGCAGACTGCATGGGTCTAGTAAAGCTGTGCTGTTAAACATTTAGACTCTACCAACAATGACCTGATTAAAGTTAAACATAAATGCTAACAGTTACCCATTGATTAGTTACCCATTTGTAATCTGTTTGGCTCAAACTCAAGGGGTAAAGGTCTGGAACATAGCAACCAGCATATTTCCTTATTGACATTTGTTTTCGTTGCCCAGCTTATTTTTTACAGACTTGTTTTTTTCCCGTCTGCTGCCTTTGTGACTGTGTAAGATGGCCGCTTCAGGAGGCTTTGGGTCTCGTCACGTTCTTGTGGCGCCATCGGCGTTGTCATGACATCATTTCCTGCAGCTGAGGATCTGCTCCCATGGCATTTGCAGCGATTGGCGTAAAACGAGCCTGAATGCAGAACTAAGTGCACATGAGCAAAGCTGACAGCTTTCAAATCCTAAAAGTCTAAAGGGTTTTCCTTCCATTGAGATGAATGGTGGTCCTGGCAGATAGCTTTCTCCAGGTATTATAGAGTATAACATGCAATATAACATTTCTTGACCTAGCTTCATATTTTTAGCAGTAATACCCTTCTTAATACTTTTGGATTTTTCTTAAGTGTACACTTCCAGTACACCCTCCATTGAGTATGCTGTCCATACTTTTTGTCTGTTTGACTTTGTGGGAATGTGGGCATGTAGGATGTGGGTTCAAAACAAATCACACTATTTGTGGCAACATCAGAAGATCAGTCACAAGGCATTGTGGGTATTGGAACAGTGTCAGAACACTGACTCCGGTGATAATTAAAAAACTGGGTGGATTGAATTGGCACAGCCTCCATGCTTAGTAGCTATTTGAATTAGAGGTCGAGTCAATGGACGTATAACAGAGATATGGTTTGTAATACTAATATGAATATGACAATATAAGGACAAATGAAATGATCTGGATACACTTTTGTGAATTGGCCTGTCCAAACATTTGTGTACTTGAAAATCAGTTTAGCAGAGGGTGATCGTTTGAAGCAGGGCATGGATTCTATGGGTGTGCCTGGCTTGTGACTCAGAGAGGATGTGTATAACAATATTACCCCAGAAAAGTTCAACTCGTCTGTTCACCTGGAGGCCAGGCCGGTTCAAAGACACGGCGCTTGTTCTGTTCTCTCCGTGGCATAATGGCCGCATCTAAGTCCATTTGAGCAAGACGTTGTTGCGTGCTGTTTCCAGAGGGAGGGAAGTATTTGTTCAGTAAGCATGACAAACATCAGGGAAGGAGCCTTTGGAAACTGGCAGAGCTTAAGATTGTGTTTAGATGCAAGACCACACAGTTTCAACAGCCGCTGTAACTGTGTATGTCGGCAGCAGAACAGATCAGTGGATTTGCTGCGTGTGTGTTTCGACAAACTGTGTGGGCTCGGTTTGTTCCTTTTCTTCTCACATCTGCCGTTTGATGCTAACACACCCACTCCCTCTGCATTTGCATCGCATAGCCACAAACAAAAGAGGACCTGAGTGATAGCAGCTGGATGGAAACTACAGTCTCAATGTTGGGTGGGGGGCTCACCTGGTTGAAACTCTGCTACACTCTCTCTCGCTCTTTGCTAGGTGCGACTTGCTTTTAACCCCGAGAACAGACCGAATTTTCATATACATCATAATACAATACTATTAATATACTATTAATATACTATTCCATGCCTAAAGCTCAGGCAACCTGCGAAGACACAGTTTTACCTAACAGGTTTAACATACTGTATTTTGTGCATGTGTACAGCAGTTCATAACCTGAGGTCAGGAAAGGTCAGGCTGTTACCTGTTGTTTTCCACCTGGCTTATTATTAATGTGAGAAGTGTTATCACTGCTGTTTGCTGAACACTAGCTGATAGCGGAGGGCACTCGAGGTGATTCCTTGTTTACATATAATGATAGTGAAATGGGGACTTGGGTTTTGTCATCACAATTACTGGTGATTATCTCAAGTTTTGGTCTGTTCGTCACACAAAGCTATTGTATTTCTCTAGAAGACTGGTGTTGATTTTTTTTTTTTTTTTGGCAATTTGGGAGCTCTTTAGGAACGAAGTCGTGTAAGACAGTTCTGAGAGGTGATTATACTGAACCGCTTTGACGACAGACTTCAGCGAAGACATTTCAGAGTGACCAAAACAACATTCCAGAGGCTGTGAAACAGTTACTGAGGCTCATGAAATTAAGAAATTTACTCGGTAAATGTGTTTCCATCGTAGTGCCAAAGTCTTATAAGTCTGAAACTACAATAAGGGTGCAAAAAATGATGACGACATTTTCTACAGATATATTTTCCAAAAAAGATATTTCAGAGGCAGGAGAAGGAGGTTAAAGATTACAGTCATCGCAAAGCAGCCAAACATGACGCCTCTGTCCTTCAGTCAGAATATAAACAATATAAACACAACCAAGTCTGTCTTTAATTTCCCGCCTACAGTATATGCCTGTTGTCTACTGTTATTGTGCTATACACACGTTTATGTAGTGGTCAGAGAACTGTCCTGCATTGTCCAGTGTTTTTGAAGGCACCAGTAGGAAACCAGCTCTGTCTCACAGAAATTAGTGCAGGTTTCTTTTTCTATGTTTGTGGGGAAATTCCAGATCTACATGTCAAACCTTTTCTAGTTTTCTTTCTGTACCTCAGTTTCTACTATGGAATGTATGATCCTTTTTCACAGTTATGAGTGGAATGCTTA
Source organism: Botia almorhae (assembly GCA_036877575.1). NCBI lineage: Eukaryota > Metazoa > Chordata > Actinopteri > Cypriniformes > Botiidae > Botia > Botia almorhae. The sequence goes on along the minus strand of JAZGTJ010015839.1, from coordinate 4,744 downwards.
GAATTGCTGGGTACTTTTGACAGGGTCTCTCTCTCTCTCGCTCTCTGTTATAACTGTTAAACTGCCTGACTCAGAGAGAGAGAGAGAGAGAGAGAGAGATAACCAGCTGCTAAAAACATCATGGCCACAGAAGACACATACAAACACACATGCTTTCTCTTGCCCATATGGGTGAATCGTATAAAAATACAAATAATGGAGTATGTACATATATATATATATATATATATTATATGTAGTGTTAGGTTAATGAGAACTTAATTCATTGAGAACTTAATGACAACCCAATTAATTAATTGCCATTCTTTAAGCAAAATATACTTTTTTAATTTAGAAGAAAAATGCAATATTGACATACGCAGCTTTTCTCTTGATAGTATATCAAGGAACAAGGGGTTTTTGCCAAGGCCAAACCCTTGGAAAACTCCTTTTTACTTCTCGAGCTAAATAGCAAGTATTGTTCTGAACCGCAAATTTGTTTCTGAAAGTGCTGCTCTCATACTCTGGAACCTTATCAGAAACCTTTATTAGTTTGATGAGTTATGACATGTAAGACAAAGATCGAGATTAGCACGTGGCACATTTAAAGCCCCTGGATCGTGCACACAAACAACAGCACATGTTGTGTGTTTCTGAGAACATGGTGAACAGCTGTTTCCTGTTTTCTGTGGAAATGATCACCACAACCTGTGACAACCGAGAAAGACAGAAGAAGAGAGAGCGACAGATCGTCGCATTGGTGTGATGCGCATTGTGCTGCAGCCGTGCAGTGTTCTGTAAAACCTGCAACCGATATTAAGGTTGAACTGTGACACACCAAAACTGCAACAACATGCATTTTGCAGTTGCATTTTTAAAACCGATGTCTACTTAACAGTCTCTGGGGCGAAAAATTGTTTCGTGAAAGTTGTTTATTTGACGTCTTATTATTTTTCCCTTTTTGAAGCCAAGAACGGGTTGTTCCTTTGTTTGACGTCTATAATGTTTTTAATTTTTTTATTCTCAAAGTGCCGAACACTCTTCCTTTGTGGTTTCTATCTAGAGCCAAAACAATGTTATTGTGTAAGTTAGCACTTCATTTGTTTCCTGTAAATGTCAACTCTGAGTTCCAGTGGGGGTTCGTGTTCTGAGTAGCTCAGCCTTGACCCAGAAACGCTTCTACCTGCTATGATAACTAACACAGGGCCTTTATCCTTCAGATAGTTAAATTAATTTCCATTTACTTAATTGAACTATCTGAGTATCCATTTACTCAGATAGTTAAATTAATTCCCCCCCTGCCAGCCTGCGTAGCCTCATAAACCAGTTGCTCAGACTGGTTCGGATGTGTCTCCGTTGTAATGGGTTCTGGTCTATGACATCATTTGCATATTTAATTAGCATATATGCAGGAAATGATGTAAGGAATTGTAATAGTGATGTCATAAGTGGGCGTAAACCACCTCTAGTACAGAATCTCCTTGGATCTTAACATCTGTATACACGTAGGCAGCTGTGATCGCTCATTAGTGCAATCAGTCCTGGTCGCCATGACAGCTGCTACCGTAATTATCGCTGTGAGGAGTGAACAGGACATCCAGGTCTTGCATAACCTGCAGGCAAAAATCAACAGGAATGACACCAGCTCATATATAGTGTGAAAACATATTTATGAGGCTGTACAGTTGACAACTGTATGTACAGTGGAGTCTAGAATCTGAGGTCCCATTAAAATATTTTATTTTATTAAACTTAACATAAACATGACATAAAATGAACACAAAATACGTAACAATCTGAATTTGTAGGTCACTATTCAAATATTAACAAATTTGTTACATTGACCGTGTTAGCGCCTCTGCGCTAAAGGTTATATTTGCTTGCCTCCATTTTGGCCGTAGCAAACAAATTTCTCTTGTAAACACTCGGAGATTATTTGGACCGTCAGGTTTTATTCTGTTTTCTATGCGGATAAAGAAGCCGGATAAAGACCCTATATATCCATATGTCCTGGCACAGCAAACTGGTTTGATTCTGTAATTCAGAAAAAGTGTAAAAGTGAAATGTGTGTACTGGTGTGCTGTGGCGTGGAGTGTGTGCTTCACGCGCCCTGTACATGTTTGCTTTAAGTCAGACTCCAGTTCTATAGATTTATATATGTGTGCGAGTGTGTGTGTGTAATATACGTACATTTACACACACATTCCACAATGCTTTATACTGTTTGGATCTCACTGGCCTACTTTTGCCTGCCAGACCAGAATGAAATCCCTGCTGCTGCTGACAGAACCCCTGTAAATCTCTCTCTCTCTCATCTGTCTCACATACCAAACATAACAAAGCTGTTGTTTATCTGCTCTTCCACTGACTACACGCACAACCTGCTTATTTTCATGCATTTGTTTCTGTCATCTCTCTTTTCTGATGCAGTTTTCATACTGAATCCAAAGGGGAGCCGCATGAGTGTATGAACGCATGTATTGGTTTCTGCCCATAAGGCTTGACTCTAGGACGAGCTCAGACTCTTCATAAGGTATGTGAGAACGGCCTAGTTCCTGTTTCTCAGACCTAAACCTGCAAGCTGCATTCAAGCACACATGTGCTGTACGTGTAGGGTGCCCAGGGGCTATTGGAACGTTTTCTGTTATAATTCGCAGCCTACTAATCCATTTGTGTAATAGTATGGTTAAAAAAAACTACATTTCCAATAGTCAATAATAACATTAGCCTTATTACATGATATTATACTTGATATTATTATAACGTATCTCAAAAATGAGCACACATTAATAACGTAACCTTCATATTACTTTACTGCTTATTACAAAATAGGTTTTGTTCCTCTAGGAAAAATAGGTTCCTTTGTTCCTTGTTCCTGTTTTATGAGTGGGACCTTATTTTGTAATAAACTCATGTAGCAATTGTTTTTTTAACCGAAATGTCATATCTTATGATTTAAGAATGAAGTTTTACAATTGCCTTGTTTTTAGGCACGAATATCCACATCATAAAATGAAATATGAATATTAGAAGATAGAGTATTATGAATATTAGACTGTTATTGCTAATTACTTATTATTACTGAAATTAATATTGGAAGATGGATTGTGGCTGTTTGCTTCCTGTTGACAGCTGTTGTTATTGGCAACAAGCAAAGGCGCAACAGTCATCGACATTCATCTAAGAACACAAACTGAGGTGTAGGTGCTGTTTTGATCGTGCTATGGTGCAGCTAAACTAATAGAATGTTTGTACCTGAGTCCTCGTGCCTGGGCACGTACACAACGATCTCTCACCCTCATCCTCTCTCATGCAGAAATGAGGATCATGCTCTCTCACCCTTCAAGGTTGTGCAAGAAGCACGGTGACATTCAATTCAGTAATCCCAGCGAGTCACAATCGGCCTACCGTTGCCATGGTGTTGCCACGGCTGCAAGAACTTCTAATGACTCACAAATGGGGAAATTAAGCCGGATCGTGCTGTTGCCATAAACTCTGGTTAAATTTCCTTGTGCAAATCCTTTAGATGAGCTGTGAATTTCCCTGGGCTGTAATAAAAAGCGGAATGTGAAAGCAATTGGGAATTAATCATTTGTGTGGTATTGTGGCTCAATGCTGGGGTGTGTGTTATTAGTGTGTGAGATCTTCAGTGTGTGTGTGTGTCATATTTTTTTAACACAGTGTGTTTAACTGTGAACGTTGTGAAGGGGTGAATCCAGCCAGATGAGGCAAAAATTGTGTGACCGCTTCCTCTCTTAAGTAAAACAAAGAAGGCAAGGCAGAGACAATCAGAGCTCGGATGGCGTTCAATATAGCGTTCGATCAATATGACTTCTCTTCTGTCCTTCTGTCAGTTTCCCAGGCTTATCAATAGAAAACAACCCATGATTGAATCTTATTAGTTCAAAGAGAGAAAGAAAGAAAGAGAGCCTGTTTTAATAACATTATTACTGGACTGCTTTGTTATGCATCTACTGGATGGGGTAACTAGTTTAGTAGTTTAGTACAAGTTTAGTAGCTGAGGCTGTGGATGAAACATAATGCAGTGTTCCTGTAGCTCAAATCATAGAGCATTGCATTAACAGTGCAGAGGTTGTTGGTTCGATTCCCAGGGAACACACGTACAGATCAAATGTATAGCTTGAATGCACTGTAAGTCACTTTGGATAAAAGTGTCTGCCAAATGCATAAATGTAATAACAGAACGTCAAATTGTGTAAGACACCTTTAGTTTTTCTACCTTGGCATTACCAGAATCTAGGACCTCCTTTTTTCCAAAAATCCCCCAGAAACTTGGATGTACTTCAAACATTTGCCAAGAGGCACAACAAAGCCCGGTGAATCATGGAACAACTGAACTGGTGTAAAGTATTACTTGACAGGCTTTGCAAGATAATATTAAGCCAAGCCACCAAGAATGAGGCGTTGTAAACAGTCGCTGATATTACTGAGCGAAGGGACGTCCGGGAATTACCCAGGAAATGGTACGGATAGTGATGCGGTTCTAGCACTGTAACCATAGCAACAGGTCAAAGCCACGCAACCGTGTGTTATAATCTGATCATCATTTTTCAGGTGTGATTAGAATGTTCTCTATGAGTCACATACAGTGGTTACTATAGCACCTACAGACAGTTCCGGTCACATTTACAGGATGAGACAGAACAGGAGAAAACATCGGACACATGCGGCCAGCAAGATCTCCCAGTGCACTCCATTAAAAATGTGTGTGTCTTTTATTGTGTTATTTTTCTAAGACCAAATG
>JAZGTJ010015837.1:0-13093 GCA_036877575.1 Botia almorhae | reverse complement strand
CTACACATTGATCACTATACATTGAGTATGTGCAATCCCTGGGATCGAACCCATGACCTTAGCGTTGTTAACGCCATGCTCTAACCACTGAGCTACAGGAAAGTGTAGCTTTTGTAATTTTGAAGAAACACAGGCGGACTCTTTAAGCAAAACATTTCACCAGAAATTTCAACCAGAAAGTTTTGACAACTTTCTGGTTGTTAAACACAAGAAAGTGTCCATACTTAATAAGAAGTACACCTGTGGTTACTCTGTTAAGACAGCTGTGTGAACTTGAGGGGAACTGACTTCATACATCCAGTAAAAATGACCTTGAGAACAGCTGGTTAAAAAAAACAAAGGCAAGAAGGTTCTTGTTTGTTTGTATATGCCACTTAGTTTAATATTTGTTTATATAATGCAAGAACATTCATGTTTCTATGTGTTACTATGATCTGAGGAGTTCATTCTTATACCCAGGCAACAGGGAACGTTGTTAGAGCATAAGCAAATGTTCTCTAAAGGTTCTTGCAAAAAGGTTCTCTTTTTTGATGTTATATATCATATATATCAAAATTGTTTTCTTATATAGTTTGAGGAACTTTATAAAAACTAGTTTGAAAAACGTTGCCGTAACCACGCAATAATGTCTAAAAAACTTTTTGAACATTCCTAGTACTTTCAAAATAACGTTTTTAATGTTTTTGTTACTTAATGGAAACATTCTTAGAACCTTCAATTGTTATCCCAAAGTTTATCCCGTTTAAAAGCTATAGGATTCATGATTAAGCCTATATAATGCAGTTTATTGTTTATATGCATCACTAAACCCTTCCAACCCTGTAAAAGCTCACACAAACACACGGCTCCTGGAGGCCAGAGGAATGTGTGTGTTAAGCAGGCTGCTCATGTGCTGGTCTGTGGTGCTGTGGAATAGCTGTGGCTTCAGACTCACATAGCTGTGAGATTCTGTGACGTCAGCACCTCTAACTTCATTCTTCCCCCACCAAAGACTAAAAAAACCCAGGTCATAAAAAAGCCTTAAATTGGTCACAACTGTTGGCGCTCTGTTTCTGAACGTGAATTGTTGTTAGACTTGACAATCCATGAAACACGTTGTTGCACTAAACCACATGCACTCCCACCCACACACCACCAAAAGGTCAATGAGTGCGTTTTCTTTATTTTACATTGTGAACTAAATACAGGGGGAATAAATCCACATTGTATATAAATGTATTGTACGTCTATTTATAGTAGTTGATGGTTATGCATAACTGACCATTTCTGTGGGTGGATCTTTCTACATGTCAGCAGTATCTGGTATCCTTGCATGTATATTATGATAATTTATAATATAAGTTACTGTCCTTACTGGGCTTGCATTATCATTACAGAGGGGGAAGACTGGAATTGGCTAATTCAGTATCAATATGCGTTCTCATAATAAGAGGTATTATCTTAAAGTCTTGTGGCTATACTTCAGAAACTGTGTATTGTAATGTTGCCTTGGTGAAATGCCTTGTTCGAAAGACTTCCATTGTAAATTACATTACAAATTAAATTAATTAAAAATTATTGTCTGTTGTAATCAACATTATGTCACGGGTGGTTAACTTCTAGTGAACACAGAACATCTTTAATTTCCAAAAACAGTTAAAAACAAGCAAACTTATAAACACATTTGTGGAATTAATGCTCATGTAGTTCTTCTTTGTGTTGGTAATTCTGAACAGACTGAACGCTTACGCCATTGTCTGTAGAAGTGACAGCTGTAACTCTGTGTTTGTTTGTTTCCGTGAGTTAGTGATTATTAAGCTTGCGGCCGCGATCACGCGCCGCTTCGAGGGCTGAATGAGTGACTTTTCTGCTGTGAAAGAAGCTCTGTCAAGAGAGCAGGAGTGAGGCTGAGAGGGGAAAAACTGGGAAATGAAGGGGTCTTCCAACATTAGCGAACAAGAGACGTCTGTCAGCTTTACGGTAGAGACAGAAACATTCAAACGGCGCATAAACGCTACCATAATTTTTAATTAAGGTCCTTATGGGAAAGACCCGCCGTTATATTAGTACAATACACTCCACATAACATCTAGAATCACAGCGTACCTGTGTTGAGCTGAAATGTGAGCTTTTGTTGTTGCATTTAAAATTAAGGGCTTTAATTTAATGTATTTACTATTAGGAAGTAATGAACATATACTTTAAGGAATATTTTACCCCAAAAAACAATTCTGTCTTCGTTTATTTGTTCTTGGATGTAAATGCATGTAAAAATGTGCGGAAAGTACTTTAGAAAATGTCCAATGTTTTGCAAGCATGAATATATTAAATACTTTTAATAAACAGAATGTGTCAATAGAGGGCAACAGGATCTACGTTTACTTGTGATTATTATATAGCTGAGATGTATACTGGTAGTAGGAGGAGAGCACTCACTGCACCACTTATTGTTCATTGTTTTAAACAGGAAATCAAACAGCTGATGGACTTTCGTTACTGTAAGCTGATGTCAGCCTTACTATAGTTTAGATCCGCCCTCACAATAGACACACACACACACACACACACACGGTCCATTTCATTAAAGAAACAGTAGCGAGTCTAACAATGACATCATTGTAAAAGCTCCTGGGATAAGAACACACAAACACACACACACACACACACACACACTCAAACACGCACTCTTCTACACAAAAGCTTCCGGCAGGCCTTGTAGGGCATCCTGCCCTGAATCTGCTGTAAATCTGCTGTGTGTCTTAGCAGGAAGTTCCTCTATTCGTTGACAGACACACACAGCTGCTGTACGGTTCTTTTAGACACACACAGATTCACACAGCACTTTTTCAAACGGTCATTAATTTCTTTGAAAGGGTTCTAGCAAGATAAGAAGACTTTTCAGTGATCTTGCTTTTGATTAAACTAACAAATCTGAAGCTGTATCAGATAAATGTTTTGCCCAGAGTCATACTGCCTTCCATTTATAACACAGTTAACATGGTTAAAACATGAAATTCTGAGTATCACGGATTATCTCCCTATACAGACCCTTGTCCATCACTCTCCTGATGTATCTAGTATGGAATTTTTTAAATGCCACTGGATGTGAGATTCATTCAGAGATATGGAATTGCATTTCAGTGGTGAAATTTGAACTTGGTGCCACTTTTGCAGATTAAATTCTGTAGGTGTCCCTCAGTCTCTCTGTTACAGTAAAAGGTTTTATGAATTTCAGTATTATGAAACTACGTTCCGATTGGATGTAACACATTTAAAGCTCTTCTAAAATCCCAGTAAATGCATGTTCCAGCTAACAGGGAACATTCTCTAAAGGTTTTCTGAAAGTTCTCAATAACGTTCGTATGGTAATGTTAGTAGAACATTTTAAGAATATATATCCTATTTATTAAAAATGTTATTCTCAAGTAGTTAGTGGGACGATTTAAAAATCGTGTAAAAAAGTGTTTGATAAATGTTATTATAAACAAGCAGCAACATCTAAAAAAACTGACATTTTTAACACTCCTAGAACATTCAAATTAAAATTTTAACCATTTTTGCTACAGAATGGAAATGTTAGGGAAATGTTCTTGATCTGTGACAGTACATTTTAAACAAATTCAACATATTTGTTTGGTAGTCATAAAATTATGACTCAGCAGAAGTACTTTTTACCGTATGTATCATATTTGATCATTATTTTTATATTTCTGTTGCCATTGTTTAACAAAAATAACACACATAAGGACAAGCATTACAGTGATTTTACCACAGTTAGGTAACCTACAGCCTCTCGTGGCTTAATGTGCTTATTATAATAAATATATAAAGGACATGCATGAGAGTGACAGCAAACATATCTTAAGCACGTTAAGAGAAAATCTTCGCCCAGTTTTAAAAAGAGAAAATACAATGTCCCCAGAGTTTCCATCTCACTAACTCACATGCATGCACGTGACCGTTTGGCATGTTGTTTTCCTGGAACCTCTTGAACTTGAGATTGAGCCCTTAGGAACTGGGCCTTCGGGCCTACTAGTTCCACAAGGTTAATATTCAACAAGTCCATACATCAGCAGGATGGAACGGCCTGGGAGAGAAGAGCAAGAGAGATGTGGCACATTCCAAAGATTCCACACAAGCGTCTCCAGAGGCCAGGGCTATGAATGGTGCTACTGAGGATGGTTAGCTAATGCATGCATGAGCATACGCACTTTAACACACTCAGATAGTTGTATCACATCATGGGCAGGTAAACCACAGAGTCTGGCCTGGGGGGGAAGGTTAAATTGCTTGGGAAACACCACATGACACAGAAACGCTTGTCACACACAAAACGAATGGAAATGTGCGAATACTGTGTACACAGAATACTAACTAGGTGGGAATTGAGTTATGTAACACCATATATGTAACATCACACATATATATATATATATATACATATACATGTGTGTTTTTGTGTTTCCTTATATATTCAACTATCAATGCATCACCTAATCCGACAGTATATTCTTACTTAAACCCAAAGCATGTGTTTTTAATTATAGTAAGCCACCAAGAAACTGATGAAATTGATTTCATAAGTATTATTATCTGCGCTTGCAAAGCCTTTGGCTACACTTTTTTTGTGAGCAACCACAGAACACCACAGTAACAACCTAGCAACATTCTGACAACCACATAGCAGAGCTCTAAAATCCTATTACATTGAGTTTTACAAAGGTAGGCAACACACTTATTTTCTCCATAATCTAGTCTTTAAATTGTTCTTTCGCTGTACAGATTAGTTACGTTCAGATCAGAATCCTGTGGTAACATGTTTTACAAAGTTGAATTTCTGGGGACCTCATTCCATGAAATTTCATAACTGCTCACTTGAGCTTTTGGAGCTCAGCCAGTAATGACGACAGGCATTAGGTAATGGAAAATCGATATGTGTGAGTCACCATCAGCTGTTTGAAGAACCTCCTTGACCTGTGTTCTGCTCTTTTTAAGGTTTACCCATAAGTCCAGTCTGACAGTGACCCTCAGTGGACAGCTCAGATCTTGGCTGAATTGTACAGGAGTCTGAAGCCAACCTTCTGATCACCTCAAACAGAGGAAATAATAATGGCCTTTATTTTAAAGTGTAAAGTAACATTATATGCTTCTCTAAGACCCTCAAGTCAGCAATAACAACATAAGCATTTACAAAGAGTGTTTAATAGTTATATTGCTGGTAAAGAAACTACACTACCCATAATCCTGTGACAGACAGATCCTTGTATGAAACAATCAGATGATTGCTGTTACCATGGAAACAACAAGCACATTAAATATTTGTATAAATATATTTAACCACTTAGTGACTGCCATCAGGATTTGAAGAAACATTTAACCAGCATAACAAAAATGTTTCTGGAACATATCACCTACTCTGCTTTAAGCACACCTTTTTCCAATTTCATATACTTTTTGTCACAAACCAAAGTTTGTATTGTTGTGATTCATCTCAGAGCTGCTCGGTTTGGTTCATGGTTTACACATACTGGAGAATGTTTTAAAATCTCTATGGAGAAAATTCAAGGAAAAATACTTCAGGGACGAAGGCCCCATTTTAAATTCTCAGTTATACTGATGAGTTTCACTCGAATAAAAAAAATTTAACAACAGAGGGTTTCTTTAGCACTGTAGAAGCTCAAGTAAATGGTAAATACATTTGAATTAATATAAAAAAAAAGTTTCAATTGAATTTTCTGAACAGATGGAATAGCTCTGACCCATAACTGTCCTTCGTCAGAGGAAATGAACAGGAAAATTACACTTGCTTCTAAACTGCACTATGTTGAACTTGGCGAAGGCACTAGCGAGCATCGAGTGTGAAATCCACCAAACAATGAGCAATATGTTTATTTATTTGCGATGTATGTCTGCCATCTGTGAACGCAAAGGCCCGGTGGCGAGATATAAAATGACAGATGCTGTTACATATAGGAAGACACTCATGATGGAATAGACACAGTCCCAGCTTAAGCAGATTCACGAGTGGACATCTGGGTTTTGGGAAATTTCAGAAGTAATTTGAGTTGCATCTAGTACAGTTTGGACAGCCCCCAACACTAGTGTAGACAAAGGCTTCAAAATCCAAAGCCTCTCTATTTAAGCTTTAAGAAGATTTAGCCAGGAGATAGTAATAGACTAATAAAGCAGCAGCTGAGGTGTGTTTAGATTAACTGAGGGTTGACTGGCAGTTAGTTAACCCAGAGTTACCCAAAGTGGGTATTATCTGACCACACATATAAGAGAGCGATTTTACTAATTGGAAGCATGAGTTTAGATAGAAAACCAATACTATGCATACTTTGCAATACTACTAGATAGAAAGGCAATACTATGCATACTTTGCAATACTACTAGATAGAAAAGCAATACTATGCATACTTTGCAATACTACTAGATAGAAAACCAATACTATGTATGTTTACTGCTAAAGAAATCACATACACACACAGATATTTAAAGAAACAGTTTAATTTGAAAATTCTCTATGTTGTTCCATAGTTCTTGACATTTTTAAGTCATCATTTAAGTCATTGTATACATTTTCAATGTTCTCAGTTCTCAATAGCCTTGCTACACTTGTTGTTTTTCTTTGTTTTTCTTTAAATCATTGTGCATTGCTACTTTGGAGATACATTCATAGCTAACAGGGAACATTCTCAGAACGTTGGCTAACATTCTGTAAAGTTCTCTAAAAGTTCTTAAAAACATTCTTGTGGTAATGTTAATAGAACAGTTTTGTAGTGTTATATATCATATATATCAAATACATTATTTTTAAATTATGACTGGAACGTTTTAAAAATAAACAATTAAAAAAAGTTTGCATAACATTTTCTTTGAAGAATGTTAAACAAGCAATAAAGTTAATACATCATCTAAAAAATGGGACATTTTGAACGTTCTTAGACTTTTCAAAGTAACGTTTTTAACATTTTTGTAATCTAATGGAAACCCAAAATTGTTAGCTGTGCTGCTCCGTCAAGCATCTGAACACGACAATAGCCCTCACAGACAGTGTGAATGCTGTTCAAGATGCCCGCTCTTTGCAGCCTGGCAAGGGATGAGCCATCTGCCTTTCACCCTTCCTCAACAAATGGCATTGCCTGCTTCACATGTGACTTTCAGCCCATATGGCACGTTCTGTCTTCTAGGAACAAGATATGGGTAAATGGAAGCTATCAAAAGTGAAACAAAGGGGTTTAGTCCAGCCATTGTTATCAAATAAATATTTTGTGTGTTAACTATCTCAAAATAGCTGTGTCTGAACTATAGGCTTGAACCATCATTTCACATTTTTCAGCATGTTCTTTTTTGTGCTTGAGGGAGGACAGGGGTCATGACCAGGTGAAATTTTACCGCCCAATGTAATGACATCACAGTATCCCCATAATCCTCTTATGGTGCACTACCTACCCTGAAGTCATGGGACTGCACCTGTCACCTTACGGTGTTGAGTAACTGACAGCAGTGGCATTTTAAAGTAATTGGCAGGTGTCAATCCCACAGCCCAGATCCAAAGGTCAGGTTTATTTTGAGAGAATTGGATCTGATTTTTGTTTAAGCTTGAATTAGAGGTCTGAGACTGAGAGACAGCGTGAGAGCAACAGACAGAGAGAGAGAGAGATTTATGTGATAGTAACAATAAAACATCCTCAAGTTAAAAAAAGACGAGGAAGAGGAAGAAAGCAGAGGATGAGAAAGAGACAGAGAGACAGAAAATAAATCTAAAACTGGTACTAAATATATAAGAAAGGACATCAATCTTTAGCAATCTACACAATTTATCTTTAGGAACTCAGCTCGGCATGAATCACAGCAATTTATTAATGAATGCAGCTTGTACTTACATCGCAACAAGATGTACTAATGATGATCTATAGTGTTTAACACATATATCTACTTAATAGTGTGTGCGCCTGAATTTTGTCTCTTCAGTAAATCCTGTTAACTGCTGCCTGTGAGCATGTGATGTATTGATTAATTACATTTATGCTCAGTTTATTTATATGAATATATGTTTGATGTGTGAAGTTCGGCCCCTGCTCTCCCTGTCTTTCACAATCTCTCTGTTAGAAAGGAGAGATTGTGCACGCTGGATTCAGTGCCTGTACATCAACGCAGCTGTTGTGGTTCTCACTGAAGCAATGTTAGGGACGGCAAAGTGAATTTTACAACACAGTTAGAGCATCTGAGGCAGCACAGGGCATTTAAAAGCTCCTCTCTGCTCTAATCTTCACAATCTCTCAATGTTCAGCTTGTTTCGTATCTCCACTCAGCTGCAGCAGGAAAAACCCTGTAGTTTCCAGTGTCTGAACTGTGCACGATTCCATAAAGGGACAGTTCACCAAACAATAAACATTCTGTTGTTATTTACTCACCCTCACATCATTCTAAACTCTATGCCTCTCTTTCTTCCTTTAAACACAAGACATTCACAACACTGTTATATAGCGCATGAGTCATACAGACCTCTTTTGCTGCTTTTTTTGCCATTTATCACAGTCCCCGGTCACTGCATGTCATTTTATAGAAAAACCATGCCATTAAGATGAAGAAACTTTTCCTTTTAAAGGCCATTCATTATGGTTTATGTGATGCCTTATAAGCACTGCTTAGCATATTCATATTTTAAGGTCACATTCCCTCAATCCTTCCAAGACAGTTTAAGAATAGAGATAAAATCTTAGAATTCTGCTGCAAGTACTTCAGCAATAAAACCTGTTAAAGGCCTGGCAGCTCGCCTAAAAATCTCTTCAACTGAGTAAGCAATTTCAGCCAGTTCATTTAGTATGCTGCTAAAAAGCTCTCTGAGGGCAATTCAGATGAGGAGATGCAGATTACTACTGTGTATAGAGTAGAGATCAAGAGCTTTCCTCTGCATTTCATTTTCTTTTCTAATGAAATCACTTTAGCCCACTAAATAACATTGCATTATATTTTTTGCTGTCTCATATATGCGTATTAAAGAACTAAGTGTGAGATTATCACAGTAATTATGAGTAACTGTTAGAAGTAAATAACTGTGTGTGGGTTTGAATATGTGGTTTATGAGGACACAAATGTGTATAAAGACATGGGTATAAAAATGTAAACATGGTTTATGACACTTTTTGTCCTCCTTCCTTGTAAAGCAAGAGGCTTAACAAATATATTAAATGGTGTTTTTATTTTAATTAAAACATACAGAGTTTTCTGTAACGGTTAGGTTTATGGATTGGGGTCAGGGAAAGTGGATATAAAGTTTGAGTAGCTCAATATAAAAATCATTATGCTTATGGGGAATCCTCATAAACCACATATGCAAGTATGTGTGTGTGTGTGTGTGTGTGTGTGTGTGAGAACAGCCAATATGCTGCGTTTATCACATCCTTCACCTTCCCTTTATCCTGCAAGGTCTTTATTGCATGTGTGCTTTCGTCAGATGCTGCCCGGGCAGTCAAGGACACGCGTGTTGTGATACTGGCCCCAGAGCCCCTCTACAAACAAAATGACCAAGTGCAGTCACAGGTCACAGCTCTGATGTCACATGAAAGAGAACAGAGAACTTGATTGATTAAGAGAAGCAATTTTATGGTATAACGCATCTGTTTGGATGCCACACATGGAGTTACATGATACTATAGCACCTGTAGCCAAATATGACATATATATTGCAAAGCATACATCAGTTCATTCAATTCATGCACTTAATTCAAAGGCTTTTAAAGTTACAAAAAAACTAAAATTTTAACCTTATCTGTCATAGCTTTCAAATCTGCAGCATTTTTTAAGTGTTCTGTTTCATACACATTTGGAATGACATGAAGGTTAGTAAATGACTGTAATTTAAAGTAATTTTCATATTTAGATGAATGATGATGTAATTATTTTAAAGTTGGATAGAATCTGGGTTACTGAAACCAGTTCCAAACCAGTAGAAAGGGGGTAATTAGGAGCGGGCAGAAGATGAAAAAATAAATACTACACCTCAGATCGAACTTGCCTTTGAGAAATCAACAGCTGCTAAAGACCCCCGTTAAACATTACAAGACATGGCGCTCTGAACGCGCGAGTGTTTGTCTTTGTATGTACCTACTTGTTTGTTCAAGTTGTCAGACAAACATCGAACGTATCTTTAGGGAAATAAATCAATGAACAAACACAGGTTAATTTAGGGAACAGCAAGGTTCCTGTGTAAAGATCATCATTAAAGACCCTACAGAATTAAAACTGGGTTTTGTGTCTACCTTTGAAGTATATTACCTTTAATCTATATGCTGCTGTTCTCCTAAAAACAAATCATGCAGGTAAACACATTTAAAATGTACAATAATTCCCTTCGGGGAAAATAGACAAAAATATTGATGACTCATGTTGCACAACAATAGTTGTTTCTCTCCCTGCAACTGACCAGCATATGGGATGGTTCATGGCTCTGACATAACTAAATCTTATTGGCTATTACCAAAAAGGACAAGCCCAAACTTCCTATTCCAGATAGGAAGTACATCAACACAGGTAAAGGATAAACAACAACTTGTCTCAGTGATTACTGAGTACTTAGAGCTGAAATCTACCATATCCACAGACGTTGTTTTCTGAAGTTTTTGTTGTGGTTGCTGCTATATTTAGGACACTTATTATTGAACCCTTCTGCTCATTCCATACAATTAGATGGACTGTAATGAGTGGAAAGTGTAATTTAGACTGTATTTGTCCCAACTGGGGGCCATTTTAGTTTTCTCTGGAGAGAATCTCTCGTTCTCTTATATTACTGCTTGTTATCTCCCTCTGTTTTCACCATCCCTCCATTATTCTTTTCAGTTCTCTTCCTCCACCAGTTTGCTGGTTTCCATTTCTTGGTGTTGGTTTCTTGTCCCCATTTCACAGTGTAGCTCTTTATTCCATCTCCCCGCATCATGAATAATTAATTGAAAATATGGTTTCATAGTGGATTTGACTGAGACAGAAATGAATCAATATTGTGTGTATGTCTGTGCATTTCTCTGCTGTGTCCTGGCTTCTTCTGCAGCCAGAGCCGACTGCAGATCTCGGACCCTCCTCTATCAATAATGTATGTCAAAATGATACAACCAGGCATTAAATTTGACCCTGATTAATAAATAATGATGGGCTGTAGCACTGCACTGGGACCCGCCTTCTCCTTGGGTGGGCACTCAACACTCTTTGTTCCCTTGTATCAGAGTAGATTAAAGTAAAAGAGAGAAAAAGAGAGATTTCTGAGGGTGAGTGAGTGAGCAGGAGAGTAAGGGAGGGAGTTAATAATGGGGCTTAATTGCCATGGTTACAGTCCACTCAGACAGAAAATAGGCTTTGTATATGTTTGTGCGTGTTTACATGTGCACGTATAAACTAGGTAAAGAAGACTATAGTTGGTCATGAAATCAAAATTGGACTTTTGTGTTGTCTAGTTCATGTCTATAGCTTTAAAGCCATTTATATGCTACTTCTATAATGTGTACACCTAAAACGTATATGTACTCCTAAAACTTGACAAAATTAACCGTTGGTAAATCTTTACATTCTAGTATTTTCAAGAACAGAGAAGAATATTGATCACTCATTTTGCACTACACAGATGTTTTGTCCAAACAAATGCTCTCTTAAATAAAAATGTCTCCGCCCATAAAACCACCTGAAATTGACTTAGCAAGTAGCAAATCATGGCTGTGATGTAACTAAAGCCTTCAGGCTATTTAAAAATGTGCCCCATTCAAACTTTCTTTAAGTGTTGTTGTAAACTGTTCAAGGATGCTAATTGATCAATAAAGTGCTACAGCTGTACTTAAGTTTTTCATGACCTTTTTACCTTGATGCTCGTGTGGACATGCACCTGGTTTGCACCTTTGTGTCCTGATCTTATTTCCCCTCTTACTTCTCTATATTTCCCTAAACATCACTATCTAGATATTGTGTGCATGGGGTCTGTGTTATTACTCACATCCTGAGTAAGTAGGATCATGCTGCACTGGTGTTTAATAAACACTCTGTCACCTTTCTGCCACGTATGCAGGGTGGACCAACACTTTATTTCATCAGATGTCCCAATGACCCTCTCTCGCTCTCGCTTTCTCTCTTTCTGCTGCTAGGGAAACAATGCTTTTGACATTTAGTATGATGGGTCATGTCCCTGACGCATGCTCCTGTTTATTTGGGTTTTTTATTGGACCAGATGACTCAGTCTTTCCCTTACACATGCCATATCAGTCACCATGGCAACCAGCCAGACTCGAATAATCGAACACAGAAAACTTAAGGGTCCTAATGCATCACGCAGGAGCGGCGTCAACAGGTGAATCGTCATTGAGCCAAATGGTCCTCTCAGCCTGAAAACAGTCCCCACACTGTATTTTTTTTAATGACATTTCCCTTTAACTACAATCAAGCTGTTTGTGAAATTGATTTGGAAATGAGCTGAGGCAGACAGCGCTGTTTGTGCTGTTTGAGGCTTAATTGTCTGTCTGGAGTGAAAGTCATAACTGTTGTTGTGGGGTCGTTTCTTTATTGCTCACACTGCACAAACGTTTGAGTTTTGATTACTTTGAGTATGTACACTAATTCTATATTATGTTTTACAGTGGATTTGGTCATTATACATGCATACATTTCATGAGCATGTGCGCTCGGAACTGAATCTTTGACGATGACGTTGTTGCGCTACAAACACAGAATAATTGTTTTTTTAGCCATATTTTACACATTTAAACAATAAACCATTAATTCTGCAGATGTCTAGCTATAACCACAAGATATATGTAGTCTGTAGATTTAAGTAGCATCAAATTCTTAGTAATTTAACAGGAAATTTCAGTCACCTCATCACCCACTGATGATTTTACCGTTATGCTTTAGATTAAATGCAAACTGCATCAAGATGTTCAACGGTTGCATTTTTGCCTAATAAGGATGAAATGGCTCACAGCAAGCCATCAAAAATATCTAGTCAGACACAGTCGGCCATGTTGTGTGAACTTCCACCAAAAAACGTTTGGCTTCATCCCAACAGTTTTGATAAATTAAAACACGCTTTTGTCTGGGGCAGCTCAGTCTTTGGTCTTTTAATGAAGATATC
>JAZGTJ010015836.1:0-13094 GCA_036877575.1 Botia almorhae | reverse complement strand
TACCATATAGACGTCAACTCAAAACATTAGTTAAAAAGCGTTGAACGTGCGGCACAGCAAATCCTTTAGACAAACTTTTATTTCAAAAACTGCTCGAATGAACTGAATTTCTGGAAAGCAACAGTAATATCATCCTTTTGGACGGGGTGAGGCGGAAAGGTTTTTCATGAGATAACCACCTTCTGGAATATATAAAAGCATTTCCCATTCTATATGCTTGCTTTTTGTAAATTAATTTATGCAAAGGCACAATTTACATTTGTCTTTAAAGATAAATGTGTCCATATTGTGATCTGGTGTGTACTGGGTGGTCTGTCTGTTATGGAGAAATATATGTTTTGATATGTGTGTCGGATTGCACTAATGTGCAATATCAAAACTGTTCCTGGTTATTTGTTACCCACCAGAAGTGCCAGTGAGAAGAGGTGGAAATACAGAGCACATTAAAGATATTTCACAAATGTACATTTATAATTGATGATGGTAAGGCTTGTGTGCCATTTTTTAAACAGGTCAGAGGTTTGAAGCAGTCTGTTGGAGAGACGCTTTTAAAATTGAACCATTTGTCCTTCATGTTCAGTGAAAACGCCTTAAACAACTAGTAAGTGTCGCATTTAATTACAATGAAACATACCATGTAGGATGTTTCAAGGGAACTTGATTTTCATTGGTTGATACTCAACACACTGTGGCAATAAACTCTGGCTATACCGGAAGTCCGGTATAACTGTGGGAAAGAAAGGCATAATAATCATGGCAGGACATTTTAAAAAAGTATAATTTCTTTACCACAACAATCTCTTTGTGCTTTGTGTTCCATGGAAAAGATGCATCAATGCTGTTGTATTTAAAATGTATTTGTTGTACATAAGTGATGCGCAGCACACATTGTCTTGAGGTTCCTCTGAGCCACAGGGGAAAAGTTCTTGTCAGTGACAAATACCTTGATTTCCTCGTGGGAGTTGCTAACCAGAAGACGGAAGAAAATCTTAGGAGATTGAGAGGTATGCTTTCAAACAGCCTTAAGAAGTATTTGTTACTCACTTGCTTTTTGTATTATTTTTTTATTGAACAGTAGAATTGAAAAATGTATATATATATATATATATATATATATATATATATATTTAAAATCGAAGAATTTCTTAGTGCTTTTGCTTTATAGACAGCATGCAGTTCAGTTGGCATGGACTCCACAAGTTTGTGCAAAACCTGATGATCCATTTTTCCAGCATGATTTGATAATTTTCCAAAGTGAAACATGTTAATATGTTAATAACATGTTAATAACTTTGACCAAAAATAGTGCAGAATCCTAAATATTTATTCATTATTTTATTGCATAACTTTGTTTACAATTTTTCTTAAACCATGTTTGGTTATTATTACCATTATTATATTTATTAGTAATTATTATAATTATTATATAATATATATTGACCAGATTCAATGAGAGCTCACAAGCTGCTCTTCAACCTAAAGAACAGAGATGTAGTTTACAAGAGGAGGTGGACAGGCACAGCCATAGTGTTAAAGAACAAAATGAAACCAATCAAGAAAAAATTAATTGTGATCTAATGCTGTTAACATAAACCTAATCCCCCCCTTTCATCATTCTTGGGTTTTTAACTCCAGATTTTCTTGACAGAGCATTTACCAAAATTTGTGTCTAATCAAACAACCATTAAGTTTTAAGCAGTTGGCCATTTAAACATACTTCACATTATTGTTTTTTGTAAAAGCTGGAAGTAAACAGTGGGAATGAGTGCAGATTTCCTAATGACCAATGTTAACAAAACAACTTCAAAAACACACTTCCTTTAGAAACATTTTTGATAAGGGACACTTGCTTCCTGAATAGCTCTTTTTCATATTCCTCATTATTTCACATGGCCTTGGTGAATCTGTTTTAGTTTAACATGCCATAACATCAAAAGCGTTTCTGTGTAATCCCTAATTTCTTTCTTGCTACAGAAGGAAGATGTTGTCCAGTGTTGCCTTGTACAGCAATGTAGAAATCAACCATGTTATTCATCTCTGGCAAGCCATTTGTCAGGCATCATTGTAAAAATTCTGTGTGGTTTGGAGCCCATTTACTCTAGATTAGATGGCATTACTGTCTGGGCCTGGTCCTGCAACGGCTCATTTGGGTGACTTGCCTCATTAACAGGCCCGTCTCTGCCATGTGGATCTGCTTCATTCAGGATCTGATCTCTCATTTTCATTGCCTTTTTATCAAAGGCTTTTAAACTTTTATTAAAGACAGAAAATTGTATGTATACGTGTACACAAGTGGATTTATGTTGAGTCTAATATTTTTAAGATTGAAATCATGTAAATTATTTATTTATGAGTAGAACATCTATAATGAAAGTATTTATATAGTATTTTTAAGTGTAAAGTAAGTTTATAGATGTTGTAAGTTATATATATTATAAATTTTTTATTTTAATAAGAGGAAAATCAAACCTTTCTTTTGAGGTTTTCTTTTCGTTGTTTTGTTTAGGCCTACGTAAAAATAGGCCTACCTTATCTGTCTAAATTAAGGATGTCCACTTTGGTACCAGCTGTCAGTGATCCTCCCACCTCATTATTTTGCCAATATTTCCCTTTTATTTTTGTATAGTCTTTAGTTTTTAAACAGGCCTTTAGTCTTATTTAGTATAATGAAGGTGGGTTATAATTGTACAATATGCAATGCAACTGTTTTTGGTAATGTTTTGTTTTAGTTTAGTTAATTGTTTGTTTAGTTTGTGATGTAAATGTATAAATGTATATTAATGTATTGTTTCTGTATTGTTTTATGTTCTTTATTTAAGTTAAACATATTTTCATAGTTTTGCTTTAGTTTTCTTGAGAGATAAAAACACTGTCAGCTATTCCACATTAAAACATCCTTCGACACATTGAATCAGTCAGTAGGGTTGAAATGAATCGGTGTGGCAGGAGCGCTGATCTGTGGTCAGACTGATACTGAGCTAGGGGAATGTGTTCAGCAGTACACCAGCAGATGGGGTAAATGCACTTTTAAGGTTGCAAGTTACTGGGCTACTTGAACAGGACGACTGCGGTTATGAAAGTTAAGTTCACTGTTATCTGCTTTTCAATAATCGCTAGTATTTTAATTGTTGGATCAAACTATTAAACCGAGAGAACAATATTTTGTCATATGCTAAATACCTTATTAAATACCTTGTATAAATATGTTTTACAAATATATTTGAACATACAGTGCATTCAGAAAGTATTCTGACAGTTTTTTAAAATTTTGTTATGTTGAAGCCCAATGCTATAGTCGTAGCAAATTCATTTTAAATCTCAATTCATTTTATCTCATTAATCTACACTCAGTACCCCATAAAGACGAAGTGAAAATCGAAGTTTAGACATTTTGTCTGTAATTTTTTTAAAGAAAAAAACTGAAATATTACATTTACATACGTATTAGTTTTTTTAGTCGGTATTGATTTGAAGCACCATTGGCAGCAACTACAGCCTTGAGTCTTTTTGAGTATGACGCAACAAACTTTGCACACCTGGATTGAGATTTTCTGACATTCTTTGCAAATCCTCTTAAACTCGGTCAGGTTGGATGGGCACCATCGGTGGACAGCCATTTTCAGGTTTCTCCAGGGATATTCGATAGGGTTCAAGTCAAAGCGCTTGCTGGGCCACTCCAGGACATTTACAGAGTTGTCCCTAAGGCACTCCTGTGTTGTATTTTCTGTGTGTCATTGTCATGTTGGAAGACAAACCTTCGGCCCACTCTAATTAATATTACGTTTTATTCAATTACATTGTACACCATAATTAATTCGTTAAGATTTACAGTATTTAAACAATTAAAAGGTTTCTTAAAGATTACTCATTGGATTTAATAAAGAACTGTTCATATTTATTTTGCGAGTATATATCATTTATTTTGATTGATCATTGGATAAATTACACGGAAGTAAAACGCAGGGCTTTTTAAGACTAACATTCAGTGTACCTCTGGCTAATTTCAGACAGATACGTCTATTGTCATGCAGCTCAATTGTTACCTTAGCATTAAGAGTCGCCTTCAGATCCAAGTGAACCACAAATGCACCTTTCGCCATCCAAATGACTTCTAATGGTAATCTTAAAATAACATCAATTAGCCAGCTGAAAGACTAAGGAATGATTAGAAATCTCTCATAATTATTACTAGACATTAGCGGTGAGGGGAAAGGAGGAGCGCTTGATTGGCAGGTTGAGTTGAAGGGGCATTGAAGTGAGTGAGAGGGTGTGCTGGCAGGGCACGAGGACTGCCGCAATCAGAGGTGAATTGGGGCTTTTGTGCCTGCGTGATTGTCAAGTGGGCCATTTCAGTCTCTGATTAGACTCTTCCAACGCCGCTTGATTTGGCGGCTGTGCGTCCTCAGGTCTCCCTGCGCAATCACGCTGCCTCTTATTACTGTCGCTCCAGGCTCGCTGATTTTTCAAAGGAAAAAAGACACACACATGCCAGATCAACCTCTGTGCCCTTCTCAACTAAACAGAGCTTTGTTCATTTATTTTATTTTTTTATGCAGGAAAGGTCATTATTTAATGAACATTTATATTAAGCTATAGCCTTGAAAGAGAAACCGTTAAGGGCTATAAAAGCTCCAGACCTGTAGATACACCGTGAAGATAAAAGCGCGTCTGCCGAATCTGTAGAAGATACAGTATTAACTAAACCGCTAACGAAATTGACATGTTGCATCACTTTTTGATTGGTTTGGTATAATAAATATAGTACAAATGTATGTTTTGTTTACATTTGCAGCTTCATAAACACAATACATTTGTTAAAGATCTTATCATATAGATTTCAGGTTAAAGGTTTATGCACCTGATCAAATTAAATCATCTTTGATTTGAAAGCAACCACTAAATCTTTATCTCTTAAATCGGAGAGTCTTCATGATAAACCACCTGATCAGAAATAAAACATCCACAAAAAAAGTAATTTTTTTATCATAAATCCAGCTCTGTATACACGATTACTAAAAATAATTTATGTAATACAATACTATATTTAAAATCCATTTTGATTCAATTAAAACATTATTTTATATGTATCTTTTTTTAACCTTATTTCTGTTATGTATGTAATGTATTATTTAAACTATTGCAGTTGTAAATGTTTTATATAAGCATTATTTCTAAATCCATGTCTATACATATTACCCTTCACTGCACACTTGAATTAATACAGCTGAATAACCAAATACTCTTAAAAAGAACTTTGTTTATATTCACTACTAATACAATAATGCAAAGTGAGGTGGCCATATTTACCCTTATAAGGGAGGGTTATGTTCTTTTTGTTATGTTACGTCAAAGATATCCCTATTCTAGATGTTCTGGCATCATATTAGGAAATAAAAGTGGATGCATATGTTATCGACTATATGTATTATATCATGTAATATTTCAGATCAGATCTTTTCTGAAAGTATCAGGGTTTGTTGTAGGAATATTCTACATTCAGGTCTTATCTTTTATTTGAGCAAATGCAGTGCTGAGAGCAGTCTGATCTTTTTTTAATTTGCGTGGCCTCCATGTTTTGTTGTTTCAGCCCTTTACTGCTGTCTCTTATTTTATGATCCCTATCATTATAAAGGTATGTGCTGGCTAACAAGATTATGAGGGGGTCAGATCCTCCAGAAAAAAAACTGAATTTAACAATGTGTTTGTCTGAAATGGCCCTGAACAGATTAGTAACTGGATGAATTGGTCATGATTGGTTTCTGTATAACAAGTTGCTTATTTAAGACCTGGATCAGGAAGTGTTGCAAGCCCAGTTCAAACTTGCATTTCCCATATGAACACCCCACTTCAGTATGTTAGCATGTGTTTACTGTTAGGCTACTGACAGTGCAATTCATGTTTAGAAGAGATATTTTGTTTTCATGAGTTTCCACATTTATTTGTTCTTTGAATCCATAAAGATAAATGACATAAGCACATGGTTCTGAGAGTCCTAATATACTAATAGTATATTAAAGTATAGTATATTTGCTGGGACACTGATGGTGCTTCACAATGCCATAGAAGAACCATTTTAGGCTGTATGGTTCCATAAAGAACCTTTAACCTTTTTGTTTCAGAAAAGGTCCTTTTGAGTGAATTAAAGGTTCTTTAAACTATAAAAAGGTAATAAAGAAATGGTTCTTTAGTCATTAGTCATTTGACTAAATGGTTCTTTTAGGAATTAAAAAAGAACCTTTTACAAACTTTATTTTTAAGAATTGCTAGTCTAAGCTGGTCATTAGAAGGTCTTCCCTGGTTGACCATCTTGGACCAGATGGTCATGCTGGTCTTTATCCAGCTAATGACCAGCCTGTACTAGCGAATGGCCAGTTTCCATTAGAATCCATGCTACAATTGTTCCAAAACACAGCTACCAGCCTAAACTGGATTTTCCAGCAGTGTCTTCCTACACTGCTAGGAAGTATATTTCCCATTCCGGCTTAACAGCTGTGACATTCATATATCAATTACATACGTAGACATGGTGGCCCTTTCCATCTTCCAACTTACAGCACAATTGCCAGAGGTAGAACACCATTAAAGTTATGTCTGAAATATGAGGTCCAAACAGAGAGGGTCCCATGAGAACTGAAATGATGAATTAGAACGCACAGATCTGGAAGATTAATTTGATTCTCTTTCATCTCAGGCACTCGATTACATTTAGAGAGCCCCGTATGCTCCAAAAATTGTGGCGCATGCAACTGTACTCCAACGGAAAGAAAAATAAACAGTTGCACACAGGGTACTGTATCATTATCACAACAAAGGCTGGAGGACGGAGCTTCTGAAATCTGAGGACAGAAACATCTGGAGCGCGTTAATCAACCGGTGAATGACGGATGAGTTTTATTCTGCCTAACGACAGATACAAGGCGGGCCTCTTAGTCGATTGTGACGCATGATAATGACATCATCTGACTAAAGTGGGCCATAATTGGGGCTTCATACGCATTCAGCGCAAGGCCTGTCTAGAGGTTTGTGTCATGTTAAACTGAGCTCACTGATGTGGCGAAACAGGTTCCTGTTTTAATTCCCATGGAATCGTTCAGCTCGATAAAAACAACCTTGTAATATAAAGATAAGCTTTGTAAGAACTGGCAGATGATGCTATTAAATACTTCCTGAACAATTTAGACTGGTTCCTGTTCGAATTCCTGTGGAATTATTCCATTTATTGTAACTATCTTTTATTTTATAGACTGAAATAATAAGTCCATGCTGGCCATTTATTTGTGAGTGTACCCCTTAACAATAAATCAATTTGCTTTTAGCAAATTAAAAATGTACACTTGTTTAAACCAACCAAATTGATGACTCATCTTACACTATACAGATGTTTGTCCAGTCCAGTCCTCTTTAAAATTACCCTAATATAACCTGCAACTGATTAGCTATTAGCAAATCATGATTTATTACTGTGACATAAGCCTATCATCTATCCTTTTAAAATAAAGAAATATTTCAATACGAGAAAGAAACTGTGCTTGTCAAGTGATTTCATGGGGTATGACCATCTTTTTAAGAAAACTGATTTAATTGAAAGTCTCAGATGGAGGAAGACCTAGCATACAGAACAAAATATAAGCCAGCACTTCTCTAACATGCACAGTGCCTTCTCAACTGCATTTGACCATTCTCATTCTCATGTCTTGAAGCATGTGATGAAATGTGTGCGTGTGTGCTTCTGCACTTCACAGTACTCATCTGGTACCTGCAGCCCCCCTCAGACCCCATGGGGGTCAACTCCTCCCTTTACCCCTGTGATGGGTGGCGTGCTGCCTGCCGCTCGCTGGTGGGCCGGCTGTAATTTATGTGATCCCCTGTAATTTCCTGCTACTTTCTGAAGTGGCGGCAGGGCGGAGACAGCAGAGGAGGTTGAAGGACCCTTCCCTGTTTGACCTCTGCAACTTTACGCATCAATCTGAAGGAAATAATTACACGGGAAGTAGAAAAAGAAATGAAAGGAAGAAAGAGCGAAATAGAGCAGCGAGGACCGTAAACATCTTCTGACCTGGTCGTTTTCACTTTGGAGGCAGAGCACCCTAAAGAGGTCGAAGGTCAGGACAGCCATGCGTTGCGCATTAGTAAATGTATATTCGCATTCAAACAAAGTTCATGTTGTGACATTTACCAGAATACACTATAATACAGTCCAGGGCTAATTCTAAACCAGCACACTCAGACTGACCTTAATATTAGTAGAATCTACAGTAGATTGTATGCACAGTAAGTAACTGTGCAGAAAATGAAGTTTCATTTAAAATATATTTTAAAAAGACAGTGCACTCCAACATGAAATATTTCACACAATAAGGGTTAGAAGGTATTTCAGTGATAAAATAAATTCTCTGGCATCAAATGATGTAGTAGTTCTTACAATGATTATAAAATTATAATAACCGAATAAATAAAAAAAATATGTTAGCTAAAAATGCTAAATTAAATAATAATACTGTATAATAATAATTTAAAACATTGTCAATAATACAAGAAAAAATATTTTATCAGATCAGTTTGTGACATGTCCAATTAAAGGCTCACACCAAATACACAATGTAAATCAGCTGTAAAACTTGAATTCAGATAAAAAGGACAAATCTGTTTGAGTAAATGTTTGCTCTAAAGGTTGGATAAACCTTTATCCTCCAAAACAAACAGCTCAATTCAATTGATAAATTCCTGAAAGATTAAGATGCTTATTTAAATTGTATACATATACTAAGTTCTTCAAACTGTGTATAAAACAACAACCACTCAATGGGATTTTAAATGTATTCCTTCATAACATGCACATGTGATGGAGGTGGATGAATGGAATGCATTGTGAGCTAATCAAGTGTGATTAGAGTAGAGCTGAGAGATTGACTGGTGTTATACTGTACATACAAACAAGTGCTGCCATCAAGGCCTCATAAATTGCTAATGTATTCTTAATGTATTCTTAATCAGCAGTCTAACCACACTTTGATTTCATTTCACATTATGAAGATTGATTAGCAGCAGAAAGTGGTCTGATCAGTATATCTGGGATGTACTTTAAAACACTAGATTTTAAAACATGCAGATTGCTTATTTTTTGCCACTTTAACTTTGTCATTGACTTTTTGCTTTTTGGGAATCCAAAAATTCTGTTGACTTCTATTTGCAGCCAACAAACATGATCTGCAAAGACTGCAGATTTGTGCATATGCAAGAAGTGACTGCTTTCAGTGTTGAAACTTTGCATAGATTGCATAAAAGTCTTTTAATTTTAAAAGCTGAAGTGTGTAATTATTAATGGTAAAATACTTTATCCTAACAGAGCTTAAATTGCAGAGATAAGTGATCAATTCATTAATAGACTAATTTACCTATCAAACTACCTTAAAAACAACTGGACTGTCTATTTGTCCACCCACTGGCAGAGTGGAAACCTGTTTATTGTTTTGTAATGTGGTGACTGCATTGGCACAGAAAATACACACTTCATATTTATTTAGTTATTTAGTTATTGTTTCATGCCACTCCAGAATCTAAGGCTATATTCATTGCATGAAATGGTTCATCTACATCAGCTACCCTGCATGTCTTTGGACTGTGGAGTACCCGGTGGAAACCCACACAAACACAGGGAAAGCCTGAAAACTCTTGGCTCAGCTGGGATTCTAATCTTTTTGCTGTGGGGCAACAGTGCTAGCAACAGTGCCACCTCACTTCACCTTTAAATTAATTGCAAGGTTAATACATTTGAATTACAACACAAAACATATGCATTAAAAAACTATATATGGTACCAATATACCCTCAATCATCAGCAATCTTTATTAATGTCAATACACAAAGCCATATGCATTTCCTATTTTTTGTTTACTGATTTACGCTGTAAAAATCTTCCCTTTTAAAAGTTAGCTTTTTGTTCTTGGATGTAATAATATTGGAACCATTTAAAAATTGCAGAGTATTTGATATGTGTTGTAATAATATCACAGATTTCCTCCCACAGCTGTAAGCACTGCCCGCACCACCTCCATCACTACTTATAACAAAACATTGCTACAGTCCTGTGTTATTGCACCCAAGGCCAATCTGATTGGCACTTCCCCGTTGTTGGACATTTCAGTGGTTATCCTACATGGGAGCTGCATCAAAGAAGCCACAGCAGAGTGCCATGTTTTCAGATGGGGCCTGTGATAACAGCCATTCATCTTTATTGGCTGGAACAAGCCTCAGAGTGATCAAGGCACGCTAGGCCCTTTTATACCTCATATCTGAGGGCAACACTAAACGATATGGAAAATCCTTCATGTCAGTGCAGGTTTCTGAAAACAGCCCTCAGACTGTGTGGCACACCGGTCTCTCTGCACTACTCGTGTGATACTGGTTGAGTGCGTATGTGTTTGTGTGTGGAGGGGCTGTGTAAATCGCTTTACTGCTGAAACTGGCTGTGCATAAACATGCCACTGGGGTGATGCCCTTACGCTCTGTGTATGATACTTTAATGTAGGTGTAAATAGGACTCTTTTATGACTCCTTTAGGAGTCATATGCTTTGGGCAGGTTAGGCAGACTATGTAAGGAATTAATGACCAAACTGCTGTTTTTCATCCAGTATGGGTATGGGGACCAGCGACAGCTGTGGTCAGCATTTACTTTCAATATATAAAAGAGCAGCTTGGACATTCTGCTAGATGGCAGAATGCTTTTGTATTCCATTTAAAGGAAAATGTTGTTTATCTTTTAATAACATAAAGGTAAGACAATGAACCTGGATGAACCAGTGCCTTTGTGCAAATGTTTACATGGGGTGCAGAGATGTATATCAGAAGCCCTGCCATGATATTATTTTTTTACTTTTGTGAAAGTAAAAAAATTTGCCATTTTAGATGACATTCTCATTTCTGCTTATTTTTGTTGCTCTATAAATGAACCGATGTATCAAGACACTTTTTCTTTTAAAACATTCTGCAGGTGGCAACATCAAACATAAATCATCCTCTAATCTTTCCAAAAAAGGTTCTATTCTTGTAAGCACTCCAAATGAAGAGTGTTGATGGGTGCAGGGTTTCAAAGCAGCTTTCTTGTTATTTCAGGACACTTGACAAAATCCTTTAAGAGGAAAAGAAAAAACTTGAACATGCATTAAATCACAGAAAGTGCTTTGACACATTTGTCATTGTGCAAACTTTAATCTTCTGCGATCCCCTTTAAGAAAGGCTTATTTGTTTATCATGTACTTCCATATCTACAACTCTTTTCCTGCCAGTATAAAATAGTACTGTTACAAGTCTTTGATGTGGGCATAATTTGGCACAGTTTCACCACTCTCCCCCTTTAGTCAGGCTAACCTTTGACGTATCTTTTGACGTTCTGATATTTTTGCTACAGATGACTGTAGGATAATGTTTTTGTATTTTTTATCCTGTTTTACATTGGCCTGGTCCGAGCAGCCCTCAAGTCACGCTTTCAGGCACGCAATTGGCGGAAATTGGTAAATAACAGGTGGTAAGTGATGGGCTATTTTTAGGCCAGTAAATGGTCTAAACAAACCAAAATAATAGGGTTAACGTCCGGGTTAGTCACAAATATTGCTCCTAAGCTATGGACACAGAGACAAAAGGGTCAGTTAGCAGGGAAGTAGACAGAAACGCCATTCGGAAGTCTTTGTGTTGTTCAGGCTTTTGTGTTTTTGAAGCTGTACAATGACTCACTTATCTGAGTAATAATGATACCAGTCAGTTC
This sequence comes from Botia almorhae, assembly GCA_036877575.1. Lineage (NCBI taxonomy): Eukaryota > Metazoa > Chordata > Actinopteri > Cypriniformes > Botiidae > Botia > Botia almorhae. The sequence goes on along the minus strand of JAZGTJ010015836.1, from coordinate 1,332 downwards.
AGCATCATTGTGTTGCTGAGATGAAACTGATTTCATTTTCTGACATCATTTTACTTTGAAGTCAATAAATAGGGTGAAAAATAGTTCAGCATCAATTTAATTATTTCCAAACCATCCAAATGATAACAGCATGGTTACATTACTACACATGATTGTCTGTGTGTTTCAGTAAGGCTTGGACAGCTGTAACTACATCACAAGTGCAGGTATTTTTCAACATTACATTTTCCATTCCCATCACTTAATTTCCCATAATTCCATGCATGCACTTCTCACAGTTCCACACAGATGCTTCTAACTAACGAAAACAATTTTTTATAGCATATGTAATACTTTATTTACAATGGTTTTGATCAGTATGCATGCGACCCGGGAACCCATGACCTTAACATTAAGAGCACCATTGTGCTACCAGTTGAGCTACCAAGACAAAAAAGAGCATAAAGTTGGTTCCCATCTAGTTAAATCCATCCTGTGGCATGATGGGATTGCATCTGGAGCAAAGGCTGAGAAGAATTAGTGCTTATTAAAGGATCAATATGGAAACTGCTGCATTATGGCTCTTTTCCAGTCCCTAATCACCAGGAGAAGCTCACAGGCCCCGGAGGAAGGCCCCTCTTGTTCTGATTGTCAATTTGAGGCTATTATTTGTTTGATGAGGCCCCCTGATATGATGCCTTGCTCCTGGACAATCAGGGCAGAGCAGCAAGCAATGCCACAGCGGGAGTGAAGCATCATTCTGATTGGGGCACCTTGGAGGAACAGACAACATGTAGTGTGAGATGCTGAGGAGTTTAGTGGAATTCAAGAAACAATTACAGCAATTCAAAGAGAACCTTACACTGAAAGGGGTTAAAACTTAAGTCAAAATACTCATAATAGTAGACAGACAGACAGTTAGATAAACAGACAGATAAATAGATTTGTTATGATTTACTATACTAAACTTTCAAACTTTTAAGTGTTCAGACCTACAGCATTGAAGAAACTGCCCAGCCCTGTCTATTATATCTTCTCAGCACCAAGAGGTCATGTTATGGAGACTGAAAGTGCAGAATACTTGCTGTGTGAAAACACTGATGGAGTGTGATGGGTGTGTGCAGCTGACCCGTTCTGTGCTTAATCTAATGACAGGTGCGTGTGGGGTGAAGAAAGGAACTGTTGCCTGTGTGTTCATCTACCTGTGTGTTTTTCAGTGTGCTTCAGTGCATGCTCACTGTGCTGCCACACTTCATTTCTTCTGTAAGCATTTCAGCATGTATATACACACGCTCTGACATGCCTCTGCCACATGTTATTATTTATTTACCTTTAACTTTTGTGATACAGAAT
>JAZGTJ010015835.1:0-13095 GCA_036877575.1 Botia almorhae | reverse complement strand
TGCACTTCTGGTTAGATGCTAACTGTATTTCGTTGCCTTGTACCCACAAGTGCAGTGACAATAAAGTTGAATCTAATCTAATCTAAAGACCTTTGTACCGTTCACTGTAATTTTCCACAATGTCTCCACAAGATGGCACTTTGAGACAGTTACAGCAAATTCAAGGGACTAGTTTACCCCAAACTGTAAATTCTGTCCTGTACTCACCCTCACATCTCCTTACCCTGATTTACGATGGCGAGTTTATAATAATAATAATAATAATATGTCAGGTCTGATTTGCAGGAAACGCAGTTTGATGTCATTCATCTGTGTAATTATGTCATGTCCGTAAACAGACACAAGACCCGGCTGCAATTATGCGTGTGTGGGAGATGAGGTCGGTGGAGCTTGTAGCTTGATTCTACAGCAGTTGCCTAGAATTTAAACTTCTATTCCTTTATTGTCTCTCCCTGTATTCTCTCTGTCTCTTTCTAATGGGCGTCCGTTCTGTATGAAGTCAGTCTGCTTTCACATCACAGCGCTGAGCTACATCACTGAGCTGTCAAATCAAGAGTCTCACACAAACCTCACGGCACTGTCATACACACAGATTTAACAAGACCATGAAAACAATACACCTGACTGAAAAACAAAATTGTTCTAATAAGGACTCAATTCTCAATGTCCTCTCCAGTTTAATCGATGAATATTAATGATAATGATATTCATCGATTTAATGGTGTATATAATAAACAATTATAAACTACTGTAAATTGTGTTTATCATGTTAGACCTGAAACCCATGTTACACTTGTTGCCTGTAACTTAAGAAGTGTTCAAATCTTAATGACCTTTTAGATTTATGTGCTTAACCAACTTATTCTTTTGGGAACTACATTTTTAAGCCCTTTGTGGTTCAGTGCAAGAGATATGATGTTTAATGAGTAAACTGTTCAACTGTGCAGTTGATTTTCAGTCATCAAAAACCAGATGTGGGCTTCTTTGACAAAATCTGGTGCTTCATTTCTTTTGAAGAGTCTGAAGCCAGATTTCTGAAGCCAAAAATGTACATTTACATCACATCAAACACGTGGCTGGCTGGTATACAGCCCTCATTGCCATGTTCTCGCCACTTGAATAATGTGGAAAAATAAAGTGTTAAAAATATATTTGATGAGTTTGATGTGATATCATTGAATATAACCCATAGCAGTGGATACTGCTTGATCTATAATGGCTGTGCATTTTGAAACCAGGGGAAGTTCTAATCATTTATCAAATGATTAATAAAATGCAATATCACATTTTAAAATGGCTGACTTCCTGTTGGGTTAGGATATTGCTGTAAGGGACTTTATTGTTAGAAGTTGGAATGTTTTGTTTAGAAGTTTAGTTTAGAAGTTGGAATGTACATACCAAATTTCATACATGTATGGAAACGTAGCGCAGAAGCTGCTTTTTGAAATTTTGTGCGTGGCCATTTTATATCCATTTGGCCACACTTAATTCTGAAGCCCATATCATATGTACATTTTCACCCCTCACAGCATCTGAGGTTGGGCCATAATTAACAGCATTACTTTATTGAAATTTCCCTGAAACTCATACAAACATACAATCTTAAAAATAAGCCATTCAGAGCAAGTTAATGTGTCTCAACTCAATCATTTTAACTGTATTTTAGCTCCAAAACGACACTGAAATTGTGTTCAATGCGGTCGTTTTGATAAACGGAAAGATTCATTTCTAGTTTCAACATGATTTGTTTTTCAGACATTCCTCTGTAAAAGAAATGAAATACCAGATTTTTGTCTGTCATCTGTTTTCACAACTGAAAATATGTTCACTTTTACAGTTTACTGAGAAACACATTTAGATCTCTGTATCTCTGGGACTGAACCAAACAGGTCCCTTAAATGTAGCTCCCGAAAGAATTGTTGGTTAAGAGTATGAATCTAATAAACACATTATGATGTCTCTACATTTAAATGGCAGGCGTGTCAAATTTGTAAAATGAACAGTAAAAAGTGCTTCTTCCTCATTTTAACTGTCATCATGAACATAATGTAACAAGATTAGTTAAAGTCCCCAAATTTTACTAATCTGGTCCACCAGATTAAAAACAAAATAATGACGCCCGCATATTTCTCAAGTCATTTATCACCCTTTCTAATATGGCTCCAAATTTGAGATAAACACACTCATTTTGACCTCTTCTATGAATGAGTGGATTACTCGGTAACTTTTCATCAGTGGCATTTAATGTTTTGTCTTTTATCACGATATATGTTGGTCTTGCTTTTGTAAAATAAATAAATAAAAACATTTGAGTCAGGGACCTCTGGTTGAGATGACATGGAATGACCCTTCTGGTTTATGTGTTAAATGAAATTAAATGCATTGCCTTGTGGGACGCAGCATTGTGCGCAGAAACTGTGTATGCGCTATTTAAAACAAAGCGATGTCACAGAAATGACATTTTGAACTCTTATAGATGGTTGATGCGGCTCTGTGACCTCTACAATTTACCGTTTAAAAAATATTTCATTAAAAACACCTTCTTCATCTGCAGGAAATGGTTATCACACTACCCTGTTAAGACAGCTCAATTCTTCCATGTGTAAACCTGACACACAGACTACATCAAAACTGTGGGCTGTCGTCATCTGGCTCATGCGACCTCAAAATAGCTTCTCTGCTCTTGAAATATGTTGCGTTGCTATTGTTTTCAGGAGCTCCAAACTGAGGAAAGAGGAAGTGCGTTGTGCATGGTGCGCTCTGTGTTTTCACATTGGCAGTTTGCCATTGAGGAAATAAAGCCATCCCATCACAATACACACTGGAAATGTTCAGTAAAGCAGCGCGAATATACAGGAACCGTCCACAGACTACTGTATGACTTCTTGACCTGCTGCCTGTTTTAAATACAGTTCCCCTGGTGCCTTGACCCACCAATAACTTTCCAGAGGCAGATTTCACTCCTGAAGTTGAGACAGCAGAGAGCCAGATTCAGGACTTTTGATCACCGTTATCCAGAACGTTCAGGCATTAAGAAGTCTTCTAAAAACTTTAAAACTTCACACTTGCTGGTAACAATGTAGGGTCGTTGTTGTTGTGGCAACCAGGAATCAGATGACTTTTAGGAAGCCCATTGGGATGCAAATATTTTATTCTGGCTGGGCACAAACTATTCAAAATAAGTGCAACAACAGTATATTAGCCAGTGATTAACTAGAGACATATTCCTCTTGTGTTTTGCTAGTTTAAGTGTTTGGATACACGTTTACTTATGTTGAACTGTTTCTGAGGTTCTCTTAATATATGTAATATCAGCTCCATGTGAATGCAGGTCACTGTAACAGTAATGACCTTGACATACATCTGAACAAGGAAACTCTGGCTTAATATTGCTGTATTCAGTGGTGAGTTCCTATAGTTTGAACACAAAACACTATTTCCTTCTTCAGTTCAAAGTCATCTAAGAGCAGCAATGCTGGGCTGGCATACAGGCATACTTGAAACACTTAAAAGTGCATTCATGAAATGTCAAAATGCTGTCTAGGTACCTTTACTAAAAGTTAAAGAGACAATACCACGCTACATCAATAATCACACAGCTTGTTGCTATTATTCAGTTTTTTTGTTTAAGTGTGTAATTAACTCGGTTAGTCCTTTTGTTACCACTTATAATGTGTCATATCTAGGCCTACCCTGCATAAATGATGTTCTTATCCTAACAAGCATGCTACTCAAACTGAAACAAGGTGTATGCGAAGTTTTTAACACCTGATGTTTCTATGAACTACAATTCCCATGATCCAGCCTTCCGGTCTCCCGCCTACCCGCCTTCGTTTGCCCAGCCACGAATCCTAGACCGGGGAAGGCTTCGCTCATGAATATGTATTAAACACGTCACACTCACCACGGATTGGCTGAAAAACAGTCGCAGGGACGTGGGCGTTTGCCCGCTGACGAATTATCGCAAAGGTTATCCAGCAACGTCAGCACGAGCTACTTAATAATCATGAGCCGAGCCCTGGCCATAGTAGCGCGGGTAATTCCGCTCTCCGCCCGTCAGCTGCGGGAAGCTCGTCGGAAGTTTGTGGGAGATGGGCTGAAAGTCCAGCGGCGACGGACAGCACGCCAGTTTCACCACCGCGTACGAGTTTGTAAGTTATCTGTGCACACACGAATGCGCTATATCTGTGTATATTACACTGGGAATGCGTGTTTTTTTGTTGGAGTAGTTACACGTTTACTGGAGGTTTAATCTCTCACTTCATGCCAGACCTGTCGCTCATGTTTCAGACGATAAACATTATTCACTCGATCGCTGGAAATGATCAGACACACTTTACGATGTGTCATGTCCGGGCTTGTGGGATTGCTGCTTTATGTCTGTGTGGTGCCGGTGTGGTTGTGTCTCAAAACCTAGTGCACTACCCAGTGCGTTTCTGTCCTTTACACGCACACATAAACGGTTTACAGGCGGAGTGGGTCTCTTACAGTACGTACTGTGGCAGTACAGTCATACTATCAGATACCACAGTACTTCAGTGTAGACTACACTGTGGTACTGATCGATTATCAGTCATGTCCCACAGTATGTGTGACACTTCAGGGAAATACCATCATACCGCCATTGAACGTGTCTAAAAACTCAGGTACTGCCGTGCTGCGTTTGATTCGTCAGCTCGAGGTTTTGAGACACACGTGGCAGCTGTCACGAGTCACATCTGTCTATAATTTCTGCTGTATAGCTGTCAACACTGTTTAGATTGTAAGATCATCTGTTTTTTTGCATTGATATCTTTCTTTGTGTTTCTCGTGTCGGATCTCAGACTGTTTTTAAATCAGTTTAGATGGTTCTTTATTGATATATTGTTGATTATAGATACATCCCTTTTGCTTGACTATAAAACCTGCTAGGCCATTTCTACTTTGGCATTTTCATCACTCAGCAAAATGTGTAATGTGTAATTGCTCAACATAGAGTGGAGTTTTAGGTATCACAATAGCAATAACATCACAATATTGACTTGTTTTGAAGGTACTGGGTGCAAAAGGAATAGCTCACAAAAATTGAAATGATGTCATTATTTAACAACCCTGATGTTGTTTACAAACCCACATTGCTGTTACTTTTTTGGGGAACAACAGAAAAGGAAATTTAGTAAATTCCACCCCTCTATCTACAAAAACACCATAAAAGCACCATAGAAACAGTCTGTGTGACACCTGTGCTACATTGCGAGTCTTCTGACAACATTTGATAGCTTTGTTTGAGGAAGAGACTGAAATTATGTGATTGCTTTCAAATAATTTGCTGTTTGCTGTTACGTCCAGTGAAAGTTTAAGATGCAGAAAAAATTTTAAAACACAAAAATAAATGTTTTTTTAACGAGTGTTGATTTTAGCTCTGCCACAACACCACAACAGAATTGCTTTAAATATTTTCATAGAACAAACACAAGGTATTTGGATTAAAACAAAAAGGGAACTTAAAAGAGAAGCAACAAATAGCCAAGAAGTTTCTGAAATTACTGTAAAACTAACTACAGTAGCTTAAACATACCGTATAATAACTTGCAGTATATTTATACTGAAACATTAATTACAGTACTTCTTTTTGCTGTATTTTTAAATACTGTAAAGTTACTATACAGTAAAATTACGACAGTGAACTAACTGTTGTAAGAACAGTATCAATATTCTTACTGTAAACGTAAAAACTCACCTATTATATCTATCTATACAAAATATGAGGCTTTTCTGCAATATTTCAATAATCTGCAGTATTTTACACAATGATATTATTGTTTTTGTACATGTCACACTTTATCAGTTATCAGTTATGTCCATCTGAAAGCTTTATTATTAAATTTAATAACTTTAGACTTGGCAGGGCCAATGCAGATCCCAGATTCTGTCTGTCTACACCTACAAAACAAAACACACAGAATTAGTTGTAGTACAGCTTGACAGATTGGTCCTGTCTCAGTGTGATTCATTTAACAGCTTTAGTTCTGTTAGTTTGTGGAAGGACAGTAGGAGATGTGCAAAAACTGAAGAGGTTTACAGCATCGAAAGTCAAATGTTTGAAACAGTGTGAGGGCAAGTAAATACATTGTTCTCTTAAGAACGTTCCATGCATGTAGAGAATTGATCTGGCACGTTCTGTCCAGTAAAGACACAAGAACCAATATCATTTGGCCGTCAATAACATGAAACCTGGTGTGACATTGTCAAATGTGGAGTAGATGTGAATGAGCTTAGAGAGCTAAAACAAATGTGAACGTTTTCATTGATTATCAACTTACAGTTTGGTGGGTTCCTCTCACAAATCTGTCATGTGACTTCAAAAGATGTATAAATACATAAATATCTTCACTTGTATATAATACATTCACACACCCCTTTCATGTGCTTCATTAAACATGTTCAGGTTGTTTCCTCGTTTCAGTTTGTACTCTTGTATTGCATTCAGACTGGTCTATCATGCATTATAACGCTTTAATTCCGCTTAAATAATGTTAAATCAAATGTGAGTGTAGAGTGTAATGAAGCTAAATGATAATATGGCATTAATGTGATTATTTATTTTACAATACAGAAGTCTAAGCACAAGGCCAAGGATGAAATGCTTTCATTGTATGTGATGTCATACTCGAGGTATTTTACTACAGAAAAATGTGTCTGACCGGTCAAGCAGGTGTGTCGAGTGTATCAAATCAAAGTACTGCAAAGTTGTCTCTTCTAAAAAAAACTCGGTGAGTGTCAAATAGGGACAGGCACGAGTACCAGAGTAATGATGATCGTGCAGGTTTAATTTCCTTTTTCTGATTGGTTATGGTGTTATCCTGAGGTCTGATTGGTAAGTGTTGCGCCAGCGTGCGGTCACGACCGGAGCACTGAGCGAACACCACTGCTAACGGGTGTTACTCTCTCTGACCAGCACATAACGTCAGGTTCACTTGCAATTTGTGCAGATAGATGAAATGTAATATCACATTTGTATTGTGTATGTAGGACATGTGATTAATAGCATATAGAATGTGTGATATAGAAAGTACTTCACTTCACTCTATTATTATAAAGCTATTATTTCTTTTAAAAACATTACGAATGCATTATTAATAATTTAGCGATATTGCTTTTTCCCATCATACTTTTAATAACGATAAATTTACGTGTTTTAATTGAAGTGTTCATTATCGGCATGACACACATGCCCGCCCAGTGATGTCTGTAATTTAAAATATATTTGTTATACAAAAGTATTTTTTAAATATCTATTACATGTCCGAACCACATGGTATTACTATTGTGTGTGCTCAAAAATCCTCGGTACTACTACAGTAAATGTCAGTAAGACGTGTGTCTTTGTTTATGCGTTACTTGTACTTATTATTAATACTAGTAATAACAGTTAATTATGCATAATTGCATGAAACTAACCCTTAACCGAACCCTAAGCCTATAGTAAGTGCATGTTGTTAATATTACTCAGTACTTAAATGTATAATTACATAGTGATAAAGACGCCTTAAAATGAAGCTTAAGCTAAATGTCTTACCAGCATTACCGTCTGTTGCGATCCAGACTTCATAAGCCCGGCATTAGTTCTCTCGGCAGCAGCTTCCCATAGAGCTAGTTAATCTAGTTTTAATTTACTGTCGTCAGAGCAGCGCTTTACACGTGATTGCTGACCAGGGCCGGTTTTTGTATCTGCTGTGTGTCTCTCAGCGAGGCAGACACCATAGCTACATACGATTGTACTGATTATGATACATTATCATTATGATGATTGATTTTTTGGGGGGGAGTGACGTACTGTACATGTAATTTAACAGTCAAGGTTGTTTTGCAGGGACATCAGAGCAATGGATAACAATCTATATCTATATTAAGGTCTGTTGCTATGAGACAAATTACTTCCTTGATTTTTCACTTGATTTTTTGTTTCTAAATGTTGATTGTTCACCAGCTAGATTTTGTGAGTGCAGCCCACCTGTGCAAACCATACTGCCACAGTGCTGGGAGCCGTTGCCAAGAGGTTGCTGTGCGCCTGCTACAGTGTTCTTGTTGTTGCTAGGTGGGTTGCTTATTAACCCAGGTCAATAGATGACACAAACACAGCTATGTTATATTTTTTTCTCTAGATAAGCTTTAGCACCTGCTATGATTTAAATCTTTGGGGGGGGAGGTTGTCTGTTTTATAGCCTGACATAAAGTTCATTCAGTTCTGTAAGATTGTAATTTTTGCCTCTCTATCAGCATCTCTGTTTGAAACATAAAATTGCTAATTGTTCGCCAAGCTATTTTCTTAACGTGGATCACAAGTATCAATTCCAAGCAACTGCTTTAACAGTGAGTTACACTTCACAATCCTCAGCACCCGCAAACACAATACAGTAGCTGGATCCATTTCTATGGATGTGGACAGCCACATAGATGAATGAAGTCATTTTTCAGAAAAACAGACCTAACAGCTCAAATTGTGAATCATTATTATAAACGTACAGTTGCAACTCTTGTTATGTACTTGCCCAGTAACTATTTTGTTCATTTTTTTGTTCATTGTTAATGTTTAACGGACAAGTTAAGGGTTATAATATATGTAGCTTGTACGTGTATCTGTATCAAGCATGTCTGTGCACACTGCACCTGTGATGCGTTAGCCCACCTCTCACTCTCTCTTCCTCTTTACACAGACGCGCTCACGCTGTGGCTTTCAGATGTTCACCTTTCTCACATCTGTGTCATGTTTGACTCGCCCACACTCAGACAAACATGAGGTCTGGAGAGCAAGGCCATGGCGCATGGTTTCACACTTCTCCTACTAGTTCTCAGTCTCTTCACACTGAAAGCACAAATGTGGCCCAGCGCAAATCAATCGCATTCACCATTTATGCTTAAATCGTAGCTGTGAGGGGTGAGATTTTGGACCAGTGAGATTTTGGACCAGTGAGATTTTGGACCAGTGAGATTTTGGACCAGTGAGATTTTACTGTGATGAGGCTCTCAGCATCAGATAACCTAAATGACCAGTGAAATGTCATAACTGGTTTGGAGAAAGTTCATATTTATAATGGATACAAACATATTTACAGTGGATTTACAATTAAATTAATTGCATCAAGATGAGTTGCTTGCTAACTTAATGTACATCCTGTGCAATTCAAAGACATATAAATAAAATCATATAGTGGTTTGCATCGTAAAGCACAGTTCAATTATATAAAATAAATTCATTACAATTCCCCCGTCGTGTGCCATTTGACCTGATTGATCAGTTTGTCAGGGCCAGCATGCCATCCTGCACCAGCCCTGCTCATCGGCACGCACACAGAGGTCAAAGGTTAAGCACTGGATGGACAGAACCATTCCGCTGCCACTAATGGATGGAGTGGTGACATGGGAACAGAGGAAGAGAGAGATCTCATGGTCTCACAGTCTTTGGCAGCACGTGTTAGTAAGATAATGTTTGTAATGAATAATTCACTTCATTTTTTATGACATGATCCTGTCAGGACCTGCAGCCATGGTAAAGGTAACAGAATTCCAGTGCAGAGGCTGGGATTATATGCTTACTGAATGACAGCTGGAGATTAAGAGCCTTTTGGGCTTGTTTGCATATCTTTAGTTTTGCTTTATTGGGTAAAGATAGTGGAGAGTGATGCAGGATTCTTATGGAGAGAGGGGTGATGGAATTGGCCGGTCACTCATGCCTTGTGTTTTGAAGACTATGAAGGAAGCCTTTATTCTTAAGAAAACAATGTAAATTCAGGGTTAGCTACTGTAGGACAATGCTAGTGGTTCAGGGCCCTCAACCCTCAGATTTTAATGTATGAGCAATAGCTGTGGTTACCTTAGCAGAGAGCACTTATATCATGTTAAGSCTACAGAACAATTGAGGGAACAGTAACTGCATGAGGTTTAACAGATTTACTTTTAAAACCGGCTGCAGTGATGTGGCTGTAAGCTTGCTCGTCAGGACCTCTCAGAAGCAAATGGAGAGGAGCTAATATTCTCATTAACATTTGAAGGGCCTGTTTCTTACTGCCTGGAGAATTTATGAAGGCCACATTTTGAAGGAATTGACATGTAGACAAGCTTCGTTACCATAGTGCTGTTATGACATTTAGAGAGGCTGCAGGTAAATGTGAAACTACACCAGTGTAAGTATGAGTGCATTTGCTCTCAGCTGTGATAATGTGTAATCAGCCCATTTGATTCATACAGTGTTGTGTGACAGGGGCTCATCAGCACGGGGGTCTAATAAGAAGTGGGTGTCACCTCTACAGAGCATGACCATGGGGTGACATCACAGGAAATAATTACCAACGTTTTGCCAGACGATTACACACAAAGATGCCAAATGTCTCCTAATCACCATTCTATTCACCATTAAATATTCCCATTTCCCTTATAATCCTCATCTTTCGCTGTCTGTTGCAGGGTAATGCACAGGTTTTAGAAATGCCGTACGTAGATCGTCAGAATCGAAATTGCGGTTTTCTAGACATCGAAGAAATGGAGAACAGTGGCAAGTTTCTGCGGCGTTACTTCATCCTGGACACACAGGAGGGCAGTCTGGTCTGGTACATGGATAACCCCCAGGTATCTAACCATCTTCATCTCCCTTTGTTGTCTTGTTGCTAAACTCAGAGAAGGTCTCTTCTTGTTTGTTCACTGCTTCAGTAGTTGAATTATCATATGTAGTTTTATCAAATATGTCAGTATGGTGTTCCTCAGGGGCTAGTCATCAGCCCAATGTACTTTTATATATTCGTAAGTTTGACACGTTTTTAAACTTATTTGAAATGCTATTTGAAAGCTTAAAGACAAAGCTAAAACTATGGACATGAAATTGCGTATATCTGTCAAAGACTTATAAAAGCTCATAAATGTCAAATAATTCATACGACTTTCACTCCAATTGGTTTGCTGACAGTACTAGCCCTAATAGCATTACAGCTTAACTCTTAGATTTATTCAGCCCACTGCCAATGTAACAGGTTGGCAGGGGTTGCTTGGTTGTTGAGTCTGCAGCCCTCCAGTGTTTGTGGTTGCTACACCTCTGGTAACAGGAAATGCAGGGGTAGACATACGATAGATCCATATGGTCTTACAACAGAACTATGGTGTGTGTGTGTGTGGTTTTTGGGCTGTAGCTCTACACGTAATTTGTCAGAAACAGTGAAACAGTAACCGTCAGTTGACCTTTAACAGCTATCATGTTTATCATCTTAATATGCAAAATATTTGCGTAATGCTGAAAGTGCTTATTTGCACACCTTGTTATTACAGTTTTGGGAAGTGGCTGTCAAACACGTATGTTTGTCACACATATGAGTATCTTATAAAGCATTGAAGAGAATCGATCGCTTTCTGCCTTCAGACCACTGTAACCATTACGAAAACGAATACTAAGTGTGTGTGTGTGTGTGTGTGTGTGTGTGTGTGTGTGTGTGTAGGTGTGTGTGACGCTTCATTGCACACCTTTTTGTGGGTGTCCTTGTCTGCGACTCCAGACAAGCAAACATATGTTTCTGACTCTTGGGTTATTTGCCAGGAACTTGTTCACACATACTGTTCAGCCATCAATGAAAGATCTGTCATCATTACTCACTCTCATGTTGTTCAGCTATCTTCACTTTCATTGTTATTTCACTAAACAAGATAAGAGATGATGGAAGAATCTGAGATGCTGTTTTCCATGTAAAGAAAAGACAGTTATTCACTTTGTTGAGCACCCTTTACACCACAGCTTTTTACCCTTCAAACTGTTTAATGGGTTGGAAATATTGAATTAATATAATTGTGAAATGTGACAAAATAAACAATGGTTTCCGCCTACTGGTTTCTGTGAAATGCCTTGTGTTGTTAAGTTGTCATGATGAATTGTATGCACATATATTATATAAATATCATAAAAGGCTTCAACAGGAAGTTAGGATGAGGGCCTGTTATAAATGGTCAATAGCCAATACCACCACTAAATGTTAGTGATGGTATTAGCAGGTGGTAAATAATTAAATTACTTAATTAAACATTTCTGATAGTAATGGTGATCGCACCTAACAATAAAATTCAGAATCACATTTTTTGCACTAAAGCTCCAAATTGATGTATAACAACAAAGATAGTCATGTCTCGTATTGTTTCTGACATTCTTTCAGTGTAATTTTTTTTTTAATTGTTTTTTTTTTATTTTTATCCTGGTTCTGTACCATTCACTTTATAAAACGATCACAACCCCTAGCCAGCATATTTCTTTGGTGCATTATCTAAATAATTTAGCTCATGGCATCTGTAGATGTGTGCTGAAACTATCATAGACCTCAGCATGGGTGCTGTACGCTTGCTCTGAGTGGATTCTGTCGTCGTCTGCCCTCAAATAAAGCACACAACCCACAAACACACTTCTTGCATTGTTAAAGACTGCATGCATCATTTCCTGTTTATAATCCCGGCTCCGATTACTTGTTCTGTACTGTGCTTTACCTTTCCCTTTACAGAATCTTCCAGAAGGAACTTCTAATGTCGGCTCCCTCAAATTAACCTATATATCCAAGGTTTGTTATCATTGTTTTATTATATTAAAAATATGTGTTATGATATGGATTGATAACACAAATGTCTAATCAGCCAATCCACACGGCAGCAACCTGCATTTAGGCATGTAGGCAAGATGGCACCGAGCATCTGAGCACTTTGAATGTGGTTAAAGTATTTCACAATTTTCTGATCTACTGGGACTTTCCCACACAAAACCTTTCTCAGAGGTTTTTAACGAAAGGTTTGATAAGAAAAAAATAGCCACTGAGACTGGTTCAGACTGATAGAAGGGCAACAGTACATGAAATACAGTGACAATGACCAGACTGGTTCGGACTGATAGAAGGGTAACAGTACATGAAATACAGTGACAATGACCAGACTGGTTCGGACTGATAGAAGGGCAACAGTACATGAAATACAGTGACAATGACCAGACTGGTTCGGACTGATAGAAGGGCAACAGTACATGAAATGCAGTGACAATGACCAGACTGGTTCAGACTGATAGAAGGGCAACAGTACATGAAATGCAGTGACAATGACCAG
>JAZGTJ010015834.1:0-13096 GCA_036877575.1 Botia almorhae | reverse complement strand
ACACACACACACACACACACACACATTTATTATCTGCTCTACATCAGCACGGTTTTAATCTCTTTGGATAAAACGCAGAACATACAAACATTAACAAAAGCCCATTCAGAGCCCAAACAAACCCATTACTCAAAGTAACAAAAAAACATTATATCAAACGAATGAGTGCGAGTCTCATTACAGAGCACGTGTCATAAATAATTCACACAGGCTGACCTCTTGAGACAGGTAAGGCAACACCTGAGCACAGATTCCATTCAATCGCTTCACAATCTCGGCCTGTGGATAGAAAACACACACACACACACACACACACAGTTCTCTCGGGTTTATCTCCAGTAATAAGACAGCTGGGGATGGTCTTACAGTTCGCTGATGTTGCACAAAAGCATGTGTACAAATGCGGCTGTTAAAATGCATGCTGGCAAGATTTGATGGAGGGAAACTACAGAATTTAGGGCGCTGCATATGCACAAACCAAAGAGAGAGAGAGAAAGAGAGAGAGAGCGAGAGACAGAGAGTGAGAGAATAAGAGAGCAAGAGCGAGAGAATAAGAGAGCAAGAGCGAGAGAATAAGAGAAAGAGCGAGGGAATAAGAGAAAGAGCAACAGAGAGAGAGAGAGAGAGCGAGCGAGAGGAGCAAGAGAAAGTGCGAGAGAGAGAATAAGAGAGAGAAAGAAAGAGCAAGAGAGAGAATAAGCGAGAGAAAGAAAGAGCGAGAGAGAGAATAAGAGAAAGAGCGAGAGAGAGAATACGAGAGAGCGAGAACAAGAGAAAGAGCGAGAGAGAATAAGAGAATGAGTGAGAGAGAATAAGAGTGAGAGAGAGAGACAGAATAAGAGAAAGAGCGAGCACGAGAGAGCGAGAGAGAATAAGAGAAAGAACGAGCGCGAGAGAGAATAAGAGAAAGAGAGAGAGAGATGACTCTTACCTGTTTGTGCATTTCAATGTTGAGTCCATATGACATCTCGTAATACTGCAGTCAGAGAAAGAGGAAGAATTAGAGAGCGACAGATAATCACATGCATCTTCATTTCAATAGCTGAACTTCACACATTCAGCTGTGTTTGTCAAATCTACGAATACAGACATTTTCTGTCACATAGCTAAACATTGTATGAAGTCTATGAGATTAAGTGCACTTCATTCTAGTCAGGCATAAATGTAGTCTGCTAATGACACAACACAAAATACACTTATATTCATATATACTGTCTAAAGACAAGCGCTCTCCATAGCCACGCCTCCTCCAACACGTGAACGCATACAGTTTGACAGGCAAGTAGGACATCCAATCACTGCATTCGGGCCGAATGCAATGATTGGATGAGTATTATATGGCCCTGCCCCTTCCACAGAAGATATACATCTATATAAATGTATAGACCACTTAGTGATTGCAAAGTCAGATCAGGGTGTGAAGAGATTTTCAACCAGATAAACAAAAAATGTGTCTGTAAAAAAAAACACCTACACTGCTTTTATAGGGCTAAATTTAATATAAAAATTTAATGAAGGCAAACAGGTATTTCAATCAATGTGACACGAGCACATCTGAAGCTCTGGGCTACAGCAGCCGATCTCTTCATCAGCTGTTACAGACACTCATTGATCCGCCAGACTGAGATCAATACTGTAACACTGTCTTATGACCCGTAATACAATTGATCAACGAGAGGAATATGAAACAGTCGGACGCCCGAGAGAACGAACAACACACAGACACAAAGAGAGAGAGAGAGTGTGTAACGAAGACCTGAAGAGGAAAATCAAGGAAGAGAGGGACAAACAAAATTACATTTTAAAGATGATGAAAAAAAACAAATAAAGGATGAATGAATGAAACACAAAAAACTAAGAAATACACAAACAGGAACAACCTGAAGAACTGATGAGGCTGAAGACAGTGTAACAGTAAAACTTACACAATCGTTTACAAAATGGATATTTTAATGAAAAGCAGAGAATCTGTTCAAAGCACAGTGATCAGGCAAGTGGTGATAAATGTATGTATACATTATATACAGTAACACTGTTTAGGGTACATTAGGTCTCCTGTATTGTAACTGTAAATTGTCCAGAAATTGTGTACATTAACTCACCATGATGTAATGACGCTGCATTTCCGATTTCTCACTCGCCAGTTTATCACATTCCAGTTTTAGACTAAAAGAGGGACAGAGAGAGAGAGAGAGAGAAAGAGAGATTATGATGTAATCAATCAAAAATCACTTCACACTAGCTGGAATACAAATATACCGACAACTACAGTCCAGTACAGTGTCTGTAACAACCTATTAAAAACCCAGAGATGAACCTAGAATCACATGTTAATTAGCATCAAAAGAAAACCAGGAAAATTCACTCTGTTATGTATTTTGTGTTCAAGTAATTCTTTTATTTCCCGGTTCAACAGTTTAAATGTTTTTTGTCAGATGGTTTACATTTTGCATGCATGTGAAAACTGTTTTGCTTTATTTTAATCTTGTTCTGGGTGATTTGTTCAGCTTCACTGTTTTGTTGTAGGTGTGAACGGGGCTTAAAGGCTGCGATCTGGAGTCAATCCTGTTCTGAGGTTTACAAACAATCTAAACTCCACAGACATCGTCTAAAGCTTCAGTGATGTCTGATGTGACCACAGCACATCAGTGACCCCAAAACATCAACACAATCATCTGTTCCTGCTCCACCTCCCTCTTCCTTCCACTAATGTGTGATGTCCTCCATCCAGCTACATGATAGCTCTTATCTCCAGCGTGACAGCTGATGACAGGAAGCAGCGTTCACACCCTGCTGAAGGTCCCACTGAGGGACTCACACAGGCAGAGTGAGAGACGGTCAGTAAGAGTGATTGACTGTTCTCTCTTCTTTAAAGACAGGCTAAAAAGCTTTTATTAAGACTTAAGACTAACAATTTAAATATATATGATATAATATTAAAAAAAGTTCTAGTTTCTGCAAGAATATTATTGATACGTTTGAGAGACCCTTTAGAGAACATTAGGCAATGTTCTGAGAACATCCACTGTTAACTGTGGTAGGACCACAATGGGTTCTAAGTAGACGCACACTTTTCTTGTCCGTCCAGACAACGAGAGCAGTGCATCGTTACCATGCAGAAGAACCGTACATGTTTTCTGGGCACATATTCATTTCGCCACATCACACACAAGTAAAACTGAGAAATCTTAGATCGAATGTAATACGAGGACAGTGAGACTTTATCCAAAAATAAAAATTGTCAACATTTACACTATAAGGCGTTTTCATAATGTATCATTTTCTTTCGCAGACAAACAAAAGGAGGGATGTAGCAGAACGTCTGTGATATTTCCCTACAATGAGAGCGACTGTGGAAGGACAGTTTCAAGATATATAGAGATATGAATCATAACACAACACAGCTTGTGTTGATTATTTAAATTCTCCTGAAGTCACGAGAATTTTACGTGATAAACAGACTCAAATGTATTCTGAATTCCTCACAAACCTCATTCACACCTTCTCTGCATGTTTAAACTCAAAGAGAGTCAGATATTTGGAAATAAAACAGCACCAATATTTTTCATATTTTGCCTGTGGTTCACAGAAGACAGACACGTGTTTGACTAAATAAAGACTACAACTTAATCATATTTACTTAATCATACAACTTAATCATAATTAAAAGCACTAATTTTGTGGCTGTTTTGGTGATTGACTGCGGTAACCACTGTTGTCTGTTTGTGTTAGTGTGTGTGTTGTATACCTGTGATACTGTGCCTGCAGGAACTGAAACTCATCTTTAATGCGATCGCAAGAGTCTGACGTGGTGAATTTGAGCGACTGTGCCGACTGAGACGAAGCCTGAAAAACAGCCAATAAAAAGAGATTATATATGAGATTAGATCACGGTTACCCATAATCCACCAGTTCCCCTGTTACTCATGACCACTAACACACACGCCACAACAGACAAAATGATTGTTGTGTCTTCTGTCAGAGGTTTGTTTGCTAAAATTAAAGCCAGCAGTGAGCAGAGAAGGGCTGTCCTGCAGGAACAGGGTCGCTGACCTGCGACCCAAACACCAGAAAAACAGGTCATGTATTTGAATTCTATTTGCAGGATGGCCAAGAAGACACTGCTGGAAGTGTGTGTGTGTGTGTGTGTGTGTGTGTGCGCACTGAGCACTGGAGGAGCGCAGGATAAATAATTTCTATAAAAATCTAAATTTAGCTGACAAGTAATATATTCGCACATTTCCTTCATCTCTCCTCTTGTACATTTAAGTGATGTTATTCTTCTCTGGGGGAGGAGAGAAGTGTGTGTGTGTTTCTTTAATCCCTGTAGTTTTACACTGCTATTATAAATCAATTAAAGGAACAAAAAACAGCAACATCACCCGTGACCCATAAACACACACACACACACACACACAGAGAGAAAGAGAGAGAGAGAGAGAGAGAGTGCATAACAAATATTTGTACATATTTTCAAGCATTAATAGTACAAGTCATGTAAAGGGATATGTGTACAAGGGACATACAAACTAAAAAGACTAAAAACACAATGGAGTAAAAGACATAAAATATAAGGGTGAGTTTGAAGCTGCAAACTGTAACTTTATTGGGTTAAAATGTTTAGTAATCATTTTAGTAATATCAATTTTACATACATTTATAGTAATCATTTATAATTTAAGCTGTCAGGTCCGATTTCCCAGCAAATATCTGGCTGGCTTCGTTTGACTTTAACATATGTAAAAAAAAGTGTGTAAAGTAACAAATGTTTTCTCTATATATGGTTAACTAAACACACACAACAGCGACAAAAAAGGGAATAAAACAATGAGATTAAACAATACACCCCCCCCCCCAAAGAAACAAAAATAGAACAGAATAACATCTCTAGAATAAATCAGAAAGAATTACATCTTATATTGGGGGGGTAACAAGCCCTCCCCTGTTGTCCCCTTTGTGATGCTAATGAGGGACTTTGCCCTCACTGACCCAGACATCTGCTGCACACACACTCTCCCTCTTTCTCTCTCTCTCTCTCTTTCTCTCTGTGTCTAATAGCCCTCAAGGGTCTTATCTGCTTTTTTGTTTCCAAAATTGTGGCTGGTGTGTGTATGTGTGTGTGTGTTGTTATAGTAGCAGAGGAAGTGAGATGTTTCAGAGGGAGCTGTGTGTAATGCAGACACAAACAATTACACACGTGTGTGTGTGTGTGTGTGTGTGTGTGTGTGTGACAGAATGAGTGATCAGTNTCTCTCTGTGTCTAATAGCCCTCAAGGGTCTTATCTGCTTTTTTGTTTCCAAAATTGCGGCTGGTGTGTGTATGTGTGTGTGTGTTGTTATAGTAGCAGAGGAAGTGAGATGTTTCAGAGGGAGCTGTGTGTAATGCAGACACAAACAATTACACACACGTGTGTGTGTGTGTGTGTGTGACAGAATGAGTGATCAGTGGTTCACAAACACATTAGCAGCAGTACTGGGGTGTGGTGGTGCACACACAGTTAACAGACGAGGAGTGTGTGTGTCAGGGGGGATTAACCTCTCTCTCTGTTGGGGGTGTTGTACAGAGAGGGGGGGTCTCCTTAATTCAGTTGTCCTTAATAATGTCCCACAGACCCCCACGACACAATACACACATAATGAAGCCAGACCTGTGTGTGTGTGTGTGTGTGTGTGAGACACTCAAGTGCTCAGCCTTCTCCACATGTGTTAACTGAAGAACAGAGAATCTCTCTCACGCAACAATACTAACTATACATTTAAAAATGAACTATGCTTTTACTACTTTAAAAACACATGTAAGTGCTGCCTATGCAAAACGATGAAGAAAACAATGCTGAGTGGTTACTTAGGTGTTGCTATGTATTTGCTAACATGTTTTCAGTGGTTGTTAGGGTGTTACTATGCAGTTGCTTGAGTGAAGAGAAGCTTGGGTGCTCTGGAGAGTTGCCAGGGCGTTACTATGGAGACAATCAGATATTTGTAAGTAAAAGAGCTGCATGCTAAATGCTAACGTCTGATTGTCGGGTGTCTAAAAAATCTGACATAAAATGTGAGAAACCAGAAGTTTATCAGCTACATGGGGCAGATCTCAGGCCCAGCTATGACATCACAATGATTCACCACGTCAAACTTCTCAGAAGATCATGCCTGGCCTACAATAAGGGTTTCTTAGAAATTCTCAGTGAAAGGGCCATGACTCACATCAGCAGATGGAGTTCCGAGAGTAAAGCATCCAAATAGTCATTTTTACTCGTCTAGGGTTCTTTAGCGATCAATATGCTTCTGTATCGTTTTCCGGGTTCTGTACAGTAGCTGCATAGCAACGCCCTGTTAACTGAGTTCTGCATGAACAAGCATGCCTTCAGAAATCTTTCAAATCTAGTTTTGATCCAGTGATTAGTTCTAACCCCAAAAGAAAACAATTAAATCAATACAAGACCTTAAAAAGTCACAGAAGAGCACTGAGCTGTGCACACGTCAGCTGAACGCAGAGTTATGGAGTCTGTTACTGAATGTTATCTCCACTGAACACTGAGTTCAAGAGTTCAACAGGAAAGAGGAAGACGATGGTCAACACACTGACGAAGACCTGCTTTTGGTAATCAAACACAGTGCTAAAGCAGCAATCCTGGACTCCACTGGACTCAATTTATAACCCCAAAACAAGTGAAAGAGGGCCAACAAATGGATTAAATACAAGATTAATAGAGTTTGAGAACAAACATTAACAAACACTTTTTTAAATGCCTTCAGTGTTTTAACTTAACTGTCTGTGGAAAACCAAACTTCCCATGTCATGACAATTCCAAAGAACTGCGCTGGATTCAGAATGTTCAAAAACAAGCTATTGAATCTATTCAGCAAAAGCCTTTTAAAAATGACAACAACAACTTAAGAGAACTGATAAGTCAAACCGATTCCAAAGACCCAAAATTCCCAACAACACAGTAAATCCTTCAGACTGAACTGAGGAATCAGCAGTAACTCCTAATCCCAGATTTGGGATTCTGCAGTTAATCTTTGCTTGATGGCCATTTCTGCTGACACTTAAGAGGTTTAAAATGAAGGTTTGGCCAGCGTACTTAAGAATTCATCTACATCAATAAGACATTAAAATAACGTCTTTAACGGAGTTCGGTCTCACTCGGTTGATGTATTAATCTGTTATTTTAAAACATGAGGCCCATCTCAAAACTAATCCTAAAGGAATGCCAGTGGAATTTCTATCACACTTTAAAACAGAACAAATTCTAATGGAATCAAACCGATCCAATCACATAACCTGGAATTCTGAGGTAAAAATTGGAATCAAATGATTAAAAACAACAACAAATTAATCAACAAATTCAGACTCCTTTACATTTTTGACAAGGGGCTGAAGTTTACACATAAATGGGCTTTAACATATAGCTCTGCGTGTCTCTATGAATCTAAGCTGGGCCCCATGGATCCACTGGCTGAACACAACTCATTGTGTACTAGATGGGACAGCTAGTCCAGAAACACGGAACCATGAGTTCTAGAATCACGTCACCCAGTTGTTATTTCTTTATTACTGGTGTCACCCCGTGACATCCACGGGGCATCCCGTTCACTTTCTCGAGAATGTCTCAAGCCATCGACCGAAATGTTTTTTAAAATTCTACCCCCCAAATTATCAAAAAGACTTCAATTAAAACAGCCCCCAAATCCGCCCACTCATGAGGAGGTTTTCATTAGCGTCTCTGTGTTTGTGTGCCCACACACGGCTGCGTGCATTTGGGGGGGGGGGGGAAGGCAATTAGACTTGAGTGCAAACAAAATAATG
The DNA here is from genome assembly GCA_036877575.1 of Botia almorhae. NCBI lineage: Eukaryota > Metazoa > Chordata > Actinopteri > Cypriniformes > Botiidae > Botia > Botia almorhae. Next base: position 5,289 of record JAZGTJ010015834.1, on the reverse strand, counting down.
ACTGGGGACTCATTAAGACAAGCTGCCCACTGTGTGCACAGGAACAATTCATGGAAACGACACAATTAAGCCTCCAGAGGGAGGGAACCAGGCATGGTGTGCAAACAAGCCTCTCAGGCCCTCAGAACCTACCAGAAGCTGAATACACTCAGAAAGCCTTTCATTTATACATGCTACCAGAAACCAGATCACTGTCAGAGGGGCGATCAACAAATAACATGTAGATAAAGATTCCAAAGCCGCTTCTGTTTTCAGTATTGCTGGAGGTGTATGTATTGATTCTCTGTGGTGAACTCTGATTCATACTTAGAGTTAGTCTTCTAGAGATGAGACGATCAGAATCGATTTAGCCACACTGAGCTTTCTCATCTCCAGAACATCTTTTAACATCAGTGTTTACAAATAATGTCACAATATCCTTTTAAAAAAAATATATTTTGCTGCCAAATATCAAGAGATACAAAACACTCACAATATCTCTTGATATTTGGCAGCGTAATATTGCCATTTTCATATACCATATATAACAACAATCTAACATTATTTAAATAATACCATAGTATCACCATGGAGTATATCTATTACAATGGAACGTATCCAAAGACATCATGGTGTGCCTAAAAATCATTGTATGACCACAGTACATCTACCACATGGCATTTCCCTGGTACACATCCGGTAACTTTTACCACAGAATCATGTGTACAAAACACGGTACAATATCATGGTACCATGCCCAGCAAACATGGTAAAGTACCATGGGCACTTTCTAATACCGTTTGGGTAGGTCTTCTTTACCATGCGTCAACCTAAAACAGTGGCAAGTGTTTATCTCATAAATATTAAAAATCATACTGGCCTAAACAATCTGATGGATATAAAAGCAACAATGTATGCGATTTTAAAAGCGATATAATGCATCATGAAGCAAACACCTGCTGTAAGCGGATCGTCAATAGGAATGAGACACTTACCGAGTGCCTGGCTTGTGGAAACATCATATCAGCCTGTTATTGCGCTTTATTCTCCGTCTGTGGGCTGCGGATGGATGTCCTCTTTGTTCGCTTCGTCGCAGGGCAGTTTTCGTCGTAATCGGTCAGTTTCACGACAGAATCTCTTCAACAGATTTCCTGGGTCTGGTCTCCAGTTTGGACGTTTTTTAACAGCTTTACAAACCTAAATCCACGTCGAAATGGGTCTTGCTTTTAAAATAACAACTGAGCGACAGATTACCTTCACGATGTAACATCGCGGTTATACGGGAGAAAAAAACAATCTTCTAGGCCAACGTGAACGATTAATCCGAAGTCAATGTTCAGATACAATAATAAAAGTCGAGCTATGCGGCTAATGCTAACAGGCAGGTTTACGGCGCGTAAACTATACGCTGAACTATACGCGTTAAAATACACGAGAAAAAGTCGTACTCTTCTCGTGTGAAGCTGATCTTGCCTCTGTGTGTCTAAACGCGGTGAAAAAGCACATTGCACGGGAAAATCATGCCTCTTCCGCCGCTTCAGGACTCATATGGACGAATTCATGTGATGCGAGACGCCTGATTTCGAAATCTACTACGGAAAAGTCTCTGCTCATGCATATTCATTAGTCCACTGCTCATGAATATTAACTACCTAGCTCAGTCGCTTGGTAATCTTCCGGCGGTGTCTGGTTACGTCATGAAATGAACGGGAAAGAGCCACGCCTTAACCATATAATTGCTTTACTGACTACAAAAAATCTCTTGACATTACTATTCGTTTTTCATATTTATACCATAATTTAGCTTTACTTATTTCTGAATATTTGTTAAACAGTTGAGCAAGACGTTTCCTTATCGTTTTTAATTTATTTGTATGACCATTTCCTATTGTTTTTATGATGTTTGTTTTCATTTGTTTCCCATGAATTTAATATTTTATTCGTCACTTGATTTTTTTTATTATTTTGATTTTGTTTCTCTCTAAAGCCCTTCTGTTTTCTATTGTTTGGCGTTTGTATTGTGTTTCATGCGCAAACTTTGAGATGTTGGTGCTGATTAATGTTTGGCAGTGAAAACTTTAATAAAAAATGCCTTTATATGTCGTACCCACCACAGCCCACTTAGCGACCTCTGCCTCTCAGCCAATCAGAGGAGGACGTCTCATTGCGTCGTTCATATTTAAGACCTGCGCCCTCGCCATCCTGGGGTTCGTCCATGCGCGTGCGGGACTTAAGGTGGCGCCCAGGAGGCCCATTTTAAAATGTCAAATGGATGAAACGACAGGGCGGAAGTGTGTCTTTGTGGGTGAAGGTGGAGGAATTGCGCTGCTTTTGTTCCCGGCCAGTGGACAGCGACTCCAACCTGCAAGCCTGGGAACTGCACCCATGGGACGAGAACTCTGAACCGTTCCTACTAAAAGCAACTCACCATTGTAGTGAACATACGTTATTCTCCAATACCAGATACATTCCCAATATAATCTAATATAATATATAATTGCACATTATATAATTTACCTTCAGATTATATAAAACATTACAAGTAGTCAGTTTCTCAGTGATTAAAGTGATTAAAACACAGATATACGTAGATAGTTATAGAAGAACCAGTACAATTTTGTTCCATATTATCAGAATGACGTAATTAAACCTATGGGCTGGGTCTCATAAGTTTGCATCATTTACATGTTGATCAATGAGTTCATAAGGACGCTGCGTAATAAACGCTCAACATTTACTGAAGGCGAGTCATTTTGTCATGTAAATTAATAATAAATCACCACCGTCGACAGCAGAAACACTTTTGATTGTATTGAATTACAAATGAAATTGATTTTATGAGGCGCTGCAGACCAATATTGAGTTAGAGGATCCTCTAGTTAACTTGTGCAGGTGCGTTTTAAGCTTGAGGACACCATGCAATCCTTTGCGCCTCCTTCCGGACAGAAAACTGAACTGCAAGTTAGTTACACAAACATTTTAAGCTAAATTTGTAATGTTTGACAAAACAGATTAATTGTCATACAATGAAGTTTAAAAAAGTCAATTTTTAAACTCCCAAAAGAAACTCCAAAAGAAAAACACGCTTCAAGACCATCAGCAAGTATAGGAACAAATTTATTTAAATTTAAAACAGATACTTTATAATTTTTGTTTTTTAGAAGGCGGTTATGAAAATCATTTCCATGTTTGAATGAGGTTCAGGCAACAGTGGTTGAAATGAAACAAATGCAAATAAAAACAACAAAAATATGGTGTGAAAATGTTGCAAAAAAACTTCCACTACGTTTCCTCGTCGTGAGGATTTGAATGTGTTTGTCTGAACCCAAAACTCCCACCAGGACAAAGAGCACATGCTTGAATAATTACAATTGCTTAAAAAGAAAAAAAACAGCAGTTTATCTTCCAACTTAAACACAAAGTAAAACAGTTTACTCTCATATTTTGTGTTTCATTTTTAAAAGGAGACCGAGTCCAATTTTGTGGTCCGCATGTGACTTGCACAACAGTTGGCACTTGTTATGAGTCCATCTCAGAAAAGGGGGCTTGGCACACGCAATATCATACAACATTTACATTTGGTATAATTACAAAATAAAGTGTAAAAAGAAGCAGAGAAAAGACTGGAGATAAAACCCAAATAAATCACACGATTATCATGACATAATACTTGGTAACGACGGGACTGAAAGCAAAAATCGAAATTCAGTCTCTTTCATCTGGGTCAAAAACTCAACTACCCAGTCATACATTCAGCATGTATGTAAATAACAGCTGTCTCACTCTGCGGTCATCAGCACTGGGACAGAATTCTAAGAAATTCAGAACGAAACATTTTGAGGAGAATCTTGCTGAAAAAGTCTAAACATTTATATCTGAATAACACATCTGATTTAATGGAACATACGTAAGTCTGAATAATATTTATTCTGCATGAACATTCATTCAGTCTGCATGAACAAAATTGCAACCAACTTCATTGTGACAATTCAGAGTAAGTTGAAAAAATAGAGGGGGTGTGGCTTGTTTTTTCCACTGGGAATTGATTGGATCTACGGCTTTGGCTCCGCCCAATCCGCCAGATTGACATCATGCGAGAGGGATCGCTGTTCCAGAGAAGTACATTTTCAGATTTTAATATGTGAGACAGGTGTTATTTCCCATGAAGCATCGCTGGACCATCAGGATGTTAGCCAACATTGTATATACATTGTTGGCTAACAATGACCTGATGAGGCGTTTGCTGCCATGTTTAATGTACGTCAAAAGCACAAAAAATTCAAGCAGGAGCCTGACAAACTGAATGACTGTTGGCAAGGTCCAGTAATACTTCATCTGTTCTGCTAAATTTGGTCTCCAAACCTCAATCTACTGTGTCCTACAGACTAAATAAGTGTGCTTGTCACGTGACTACCAATCCTAAAATGCCCAAAAACGTCACACTGTTCACAGAGGTAGAGGTTCTTCTGGGAACTGTAACACAAGACTTCTGGAACTGGCACATTTAAGAAGTAACACACGTTATATTTGAAAACGGCGCCGTGATATGAAAAAAACGATACTGTTACTTCTCTTGCCGTTTAGACCGGCCTCAAAGCATTTTCAGTCATTTTGCTTGTGGCACAACAAAACCAAGAAAGTGCATTAAAAAAAAAAACAAATCAAGCAGCGCTAAATAAAGCCCCCAATGCAGGAGCGGTGCATCGTTCTCAACGGATGGTTTCCAAACCTCAGATACAGTACGAGAAGGGCCATTAATACGGTGTCATAGTGTTAACAACAAAAGACAAGAGTAAGGAGTCTTTTTGAGCCAAAACTCAACAGTTGACTAACTATGATCCATTCCAACACTTCAGAGGGAGACATACAAGTCAACAACACGCACTGCACAGGTTGCACTATGGTGTCTAACAGAAAGATCTCCAGAGTCAATTCTACCCCTCATTAAAATGTCTTTAAAGCGTATTTAGTGTTAAATGGCCACGATTTGCTTCATATCACCAGTTTCTTTAAATCTAACTCACTACGAACAACTAAGAAACCAGAAAATACTGCAGGATTTACAAATGACATCCAGATCCCACTGAAACACTGAATCACATGAGTTCTGCTCACAAATAACACCTGGGGATTGATATCCATTAACAAAGCGTTTGGGTAAAAATATGCGTCCGATGACCGTGGCAATACATGATCAATTTAATTACGGAGGATAAAATAATGATTAATACATGAGAATTTGGTGCAATGGGAGTTTGGTGACATGGGTTTCATTCTGAACAGTTAACTGATTAAAACGTATGACACAAA
>JAZGTJ010015833.1:0-13098 GCA_036877575.1 Botia almorhae | reverse complement strand
TCTGCCTAGATTCACACCAAACTCCAGCATAGTAGACATAGTAGTCTACAGCAAGTAGACAGTCCTTAAATGAACCAGGTCATGTTTTAAAAGCTCCATGGAAGCACAGTGTTTAGTATTTATAAGTAAGCTTATGATAAGCTTACTTAGAGTTGTCACTGCACATTAAACCAGAAAAGAAAGTTTAACTGAAAAAAGTATACACTTCACCTTTAAGAACATTAGTATTTGGCTAAAAACAGCACTCAAACGGAAACTGTGTGTTTACCCCTCTCTAAATAAACAGCCTCCTCTTGTAAATATTACCACTGCTACACATCACAACTAAAACAGCTTACAGCTATTGTTGACGGAGGAAAAGATTACAGCCATTGTTAACAGAAGAAAAGATTAGAATTATCTCACATTTCCACCTGCCAAGCCTCGATTCTACGTTAGAATACTTAGGCTACAGTCCATCCGAAATAACAGATCAATACGAGCACATAGGCAATTTAATCATAAAAATGCATGAGGTGACTGGATCTCTTTTGGGACTGTTTACCAGAGCGTTGAATACTGAAGTAATGCAGGATCAATACTCTGGCACTGTGGGACACGGAAAACCGTGCGGCTCTGTCTTCCTGTATACATATCGTTTGTTATTAAACTTCAACAGCAAAAATTGTTTTCCTGTTCAAAATGTCATTTCATGTAATGCATCCAATCTTTCTATCTAAAAGCTGTTTATACCACAGTAGTCTGTGCACTCTTGTGACCCGAGAGGCGTCATTTGAAATCTTATTCTAAATTGGTTATTAAGATAAAAAGTCCTGACCTTATTTTAATTCTCTGGCGTTGTTGGGAGATAAGTGCTTCTAGATGTCTAGAAGATCAGGCACTCACTGTATGTTATTAGACGTCTCAACATTCCTCACTTGTTAGGGTTGTTTGGCATACATATCATTGCTGTTGATGTGAATGATGTTTGACTGTATTATGAGAAGTCGAGTTTAGATAGATTGTCACAGAAGTTGTTTATCAGTTGTTTTGTTCAACAGTGCACTTACGCAACAAATGAGGCCTGCGTTTACTTGTACGCCTAAATAAATTTAGACAAATTGTTGAATATTAAACATCTGTGTGTGCTTATGAATGTGAAAAGAATTTAAATTGAATATTTGTTTTTGACTTTCTTGTTAGTTTTTTTTTTTACTTGTCTTACTTTGAGAATTTTTCTTTTGACCTTTGAATTAAAAACTAACATTTTTCAAGTATTTGCTAATGTGACCTTATATGCTAATGAGTGTGTGTGTTTGTCCATCTTTATCTCTAGTTTTAGGATTATGTCTTTGTTCGGCACTCTAGCTATCAATTTTAGGTTGAAATAACATTTCCCTAACATTCTCATTAAGTAACAAAATTTTTTAATAATTTTATTTTAAAAGTTCTAGGAATATTTGAAACATTAAGTGTTAGAGGTAATGTTAATGTTATTGCTTGGTTATAATTACTTGATTATAATTACTATAATGATATATATGATAAATAAGTTCTTCTAACGTTACTGTAAAAACATTTTTGATAACATGTAGAGACCTTTTAGAGAATGTTAGCCAATGTTCTGAGAATGTTCCCTGTTAGCTGAGTCATTTAGGTGCGGAATGTGAATCAGTCACAGTAAGATGGAGGCTTTTAAAGAAGCCATTATTAAAAGACAGACAGTTAAAAACTATACCGAACTCTACTTTATTGTTAGCTTTTAACACATAAGACAACACATAATCACACTGTTGCTCCCGAGAGTGTGTAATTGTTCTCACTAAAACCCTGTATGTCTAATTGAAGTGTTTGGGAGTGCGATGACTCTGTGTGTTTTTCTCATTGGTATTTCTGTCATGCATATGTCCTAGTTTTGGATGTGTGTAATGCATAAAAATGCTGCCATAGTCTCTGTGGCTCTGGAACTGATTCAGGATCAGTCTCAGGCTCAAACATATAGCTGTACGGCTGCCATTATTCTCCAAGCAGAGGTTTTGAAACAGTTCTACATACATTACAATGAGAGGTCACATTGCATACAATTTTAAAAGAATACAGACACCAAAACCATAGAGGGGTGTTTTTTTATGCAAAAAGCTTTACCAACATTTATTAGTGTATTAGGAAAGATAATAAAACATTTGTCAAAGTATTTTAGGCCAATAGAGTAGCAATTCTTTTTGAACACTTCAGACAGATGCACACAATGACAGTTCACTACAGGTCAGTGAATCAAGTGAATAAAATCCTCAAAAGATGATTTATTATTGTGTTTACACTACACAGTGTCTGCCGTAAGTCTAATTCAGATCTATAGCAAATGCACATTATATCTCTTCTGGGGTCCTATTATAATAATCATAACGCTTATCAATAAGAGAAACAGACAAGTTCTCTGTAACAACCCTGTTTTCATTCTTTCTTATTTTGATCTTGGAATTGGTTTGCTTTTTGAAGCGTTGCAAAACGTGACAATTGATCAAATCAGCTTAGTGTGAACTTAAATAGTATGTAATAGACACAATCAGATGTGTATTGGTAAAACCAAATGAAGCTCTTGGATATTAGTTGAATGTTTACATTGATTTCAGCAACTCAACAGAAATTTAAAAATTGGTAGATTTTCTTCCCAATATACAGTTTTAAACATGTATCTTCCTTTTCCTTAAATATTATTTATACTTATTTATTTGTGAATATTATTTATATAATAAAAATATATAAAACTGTAACATGTCTAATGATGAATAATGGTACTTTTATTAAATAGAAAAAATATCATATTTTGTGCATATTGATTGTGCATATGTGCCTATTTATGTATTTTTATATATTTATATTTGTGTAACATTTTGTGTTCCATTAAAAAATGCTTTGGAACAACATGGTGATGAGCAAATGATTGTAAAGTTAAAGTATTTCTTTAAAATCTAATAAAAAAATCTAAAATCTAATAAATCACATTCTGTGGCTGTAGACTGTGTTAATGTACACAAGGGTCATGTGGTCTCTGCACCTGGGTTCCCTCAAAGGGCTTTAAATGTGGTGCTTCATATCGACAGCACTGAAAGATATTCATTTTTCCTCTTCATCATCGACCCCACTTCACACACACACAAACTCTCAAGAGTTCCCACTGCTTCACCACCAGTTCAAAGCAAAGACAGGGGTATAGAGTTATGGAGAGGCCTGCTGACAGAAATCAGATAGGGCCTGACAGAAGGCGATTCGTGCTAGCTAATTACATAGACCACTGACAGCGATCACTTTTAACAAAGACAAACAATAATTTACCATTTTCTCCTTTCTAATGCAACTGTCAGACATGATTTACATAAACATTATGGTTATGAAATGTTACAAGCCCTTTAATCATTTGACCCTAAAAGCTTTTACAAGAATTTTAATGTTAGTTCTGCTGTTGACATTTGGCAGGATATTATTGACTAAAGCGCGTGTTTTGGTCTAATGAGGGTAGCGCTTGTTTATGGTTATGCGCGCGTGTGAGGAAAAGTGGAAAAGATGTTCAATTTGAGTGATGGCTTCAGCGATAAACTCTATTTCTTTGTCGGTGGCGCTCAGTGGGGGATTGATGATTTCGATTAAGATGATAAAGAAGTGTGCGCTCGTAAAGTGATTTTGTCTTTCTTTCAAAGAAATGTGTTACAAAAAAGTGTTTTTCAATTAATTAAGGAATGGCATCACTGAATAGATCTTTTGTTTTTTTTAGATCTTTAGTGGATGAACTAGTACAGAGTGGTATATGTGTTGTAATAGATTCCCAGCTAACAATTTTTGGTTGTAAGAACATTTCCATAAAGTTACCATTAAATTACAAAAAAATATTAAATAGGTTATTTTGAAAGTTTTAGAAACCTTCCAAAAGTCCAGTTTTTTTACACATTGTGATAACTTTATCGCTTGGTTATAAGAGCGTTTTTAAAACATTCTATCTACTACTCAAGAATAACGTTTTTTATATAAATGATATATAACGTTAAAAAGGTTCTACTAACATTCCTATAAGAATGATTTTTATATAACTTTACGAGAACTTTTCAAGAACATTAGCTGGGTGTGTTCTTTTTCACTGTCATCCTTTTCATCCTTAAGTGGTTCGCGCAGACGATAGGTTACCAAAAATGAACAGTTGCTGTTAATTTACCCTCAGGACATCTAAGGCGTAGGTGACATTTATATTTAGTGTAACAGTAAAGAAGTGTATTAGCTGAAACTGCTAAAAATGTTCATTTTGGGTGAACTATCCCTTTAAGGATAGATAAAGACTCAAGCCAGCAATCTTCAAGTTATCATCCCTGAGCTTTAATCACTTAACCACATCACCTTTCTCAAATTTGATGTGTTGTTTTCCCTCAGCTCCCTTCAGTGGGAGCTGTCATTAAAGACATCTGATGACAAAGCAGATATACTTTGTATTGTAAATTACACTAACACAGAATTAAATTCCATTTTGTTAAACACATCATTTTAGATCCGAAACTGAAAGTGGATAACTTCCTGCTAACTTCCCTCATTTTGCCCATTACGTCACATTGTCATCACATGGCCAAAGTTATATAAGCAAACATGATTTAAAAAAACAAACATGCAAAATGATTCACAGAGAATGTTTAAGATTGACTCATTTTGACCGAAAAAGCACTCCTGACTCCGGCTGATGTTTTTGTCACAGGAAAGGTGAGGTGGAGACAAAAACATATAAAAACTTACAGCAGTGTTTTTAAAACTGAGAGTCCAGGAGGTCCACAGAGAATTGCTGAACACAAATCCAAAGAGACACAAACTCTACTTTCAAAGGCAGGACAGCAAAACTGATTAAGATTGTGGGTAGGCAGATTCAGTTATGTCATTCGCAGTGCTTTTTCCTAGTGGGTGTGATTCATATTTCCATGGTAACAGTAACTGGGTGACAGCCATGAATAGTTTGGGGTTATGAAGATGGCCTTGATTCAAAAGTTTGAGAAACCCTGTTTTACAGCAACTTTAAATAAGTTACTAAATAGTTGCTTTTCTCTACGGTTTTATCAGAGTCCCATTAAACACTGACAGCCGCAAAAACAGAAAGAACTAAAATATTGACTTCCCAGGACAATGCACAGATGGTCTGCCTAGCTCTGTTCTCACGAAACACTCCAGTCTGAGAAGTTCAAAGAGTTTAATACAAGATTATAGATAGAAAAACTGTTCGAAAGAAATAAGGCTAGATAACCATCATATAACATCTCTGCTGGAAAATTAAGCTTAAACTAGTAGCTTTGATTGAATTAAATTAGTTTTTTAAAGCTTTTTTTAAACATAGCAGGTCATCGGCTGCTATGAAGACACAAAAAATAGCCTGACCACCTTAAGTTGGTAGCTGGTTTGTTGCTGGTCTAAAATGTACTAGCTACTGTATGAGCCATGCCCTAAAACACAGGTACAGTTATAAGCTATTAAATTAGATCATGCACACTATAATATCTATAAACTTCACCTTAAGCCTTAATCTTATATATAAAACTATATACCTTATATGTGTGTGTGTATGTGTTTATAAATAAGATATGCACTGCAAGCAAAAAGGGTAAAAGTGAAAATTGGATCTGAAATTAGCTATACGATCATGCTTTGATGTCAGCAAAACTAAACACTAGCCAAACTAAATTTAACTCAGTTTCCTTTAGTAATGTCATTCCTTACTTGGTCCTCATCTAGAAGCAGGAACTTCTCAGCCCTCTAAAAGACATTTAAAAGGAATTCAGGAAGACCAGTCCAAGTCTTTTCCTTCAGATCTATTTAGATCGCTGTTCACCTCCTCCAATAAAATTGACTTTAAAGTCGGATGCCCTCCGTTCTGATCAAACATGTTTTGATCCGCTGTACAGGATAAAACAGGATAAAAGTGTTTCATCCCTCGATTAGACTTGGTGGCACTAGAGTTGCTCTCTGTCAAAGAGTTGCTCTCACTTTGTGAAATAAACTCCTGCCCTTCTGGGATTATAAGGGTGATTCTAAGGCAAGTATTGGGGTTGCTTTCTAAGAAAAATATGCAGTGAGGGCCAAGGTCCAAATTAAACTGGTTTCCCTTTTTCTTGACCCTGTGTTAACAACCAGGAAGCTCTGAGGAAGTTCCCAGGACAAAGTGCAGACAAGTGCACTCTAGGGAAGTATATAAGACTAGGGAAGCCACAAGACTAAAAGACAAAGAGCAAAAGTGAGAGAGAGTCTGTGTTTCACAGAGTGTTCAGAATGTCTTTCATCTGACCCAGGAAACAGGAAACAGGAAACATTCTCAGAACATTGGCTAATGTTCTCTAAAAGTTCTCTCAAAGTTATCAAAAATACTGTAACATTAGTAGAACGTTTTAATACATTCTTATAACCAAGCAATATTGTTAATACGTCTAAAATATTTACATTTGGAATGTTCCCATATTTTTAATTTTTAGAATAACATTTTTAATGTTTTTGTTACTTAATCAAAACATTACAGAAACATTCTTACAACCTAAAATTGATGTGTAGAAAAAAAAAGTTCAGGATTTTCTACAAAATATCATTGATTCCTAACACGCAGGTCAGTATCCATTTGCTAAGATGATGCATTCCCAGAAAAATAGCTGTACATTAAGTTCCACGTTTTTACTTGGTTGGTGGTAAAATTGCATTAGATTATTCAAAATTAATAAAGTCTTTTACCTTGCTATGTAGTAACTGCAGCAGCACGATTGTGAGACCGCTGTGATCACACACACCTCTAGATGACTTAGTGCAACCCACAGCCCTCCCAGTGAATGATGGGAAATTGAAGTATTAAGTCTGTTTTACACAGCATGTAACCATGAGTTTATTTTCAATGGGAGGCAGACGCTGGAACGAAGGATGGGCACAAAGCAGTACAGCTAAGCTTGTGCATGAAAATCTCATTGAACAATCCGAACTGTTTTCACAACCAATTAAACAGAATTTAGCAATCAAGGAACAATATGGTGGACGAAAGATTTTGGAGCATGGAGCAATATAACATTATTTTACCTTGCTAAAAAAGCAGCTATACCTATATTAAACTTGGCCTCGCTAATAATTACACTTTTAATAATTGCACTTTTAAAATGTAAAGCCAAAAGGTGGCTTCAAAACTGGAGACCCTCGCCTCTACATGAGTGGTCTGAATATTTGCCTGTATTTAATGCTGATGTGTTTAACTACACTTGTGATCAGATCGCCCACATCTTCTCAGCAGGTGTAAACCAAGTCAAACAGACACCCATTGATAAAGAATGACTGCAGAAACACTCTTAGCGCTCATCAACGGGGTTTTATTTCATCTTTAGGGTCTCCTTACAAGGCTGATCATTTCACTCCGGCTTGTATGAACTTGGTTTGCCACAGCATGAGGTTAAAAAGCTCCATCCTCGTTTCCCCAATTGATTTATTTAAAGAATCTGCCAAGAATTCTCATGTCTGAACCAGCTTTACGATGTTCATGAGATAATAATAAAAGCCAATTTAGAGTTCAATAGTTTCAGGATACTTGGCAGAATCCTTGTGGATTTCAAAACATTTTTGTATAATTTATTCTGCCGAATTATATGAATTTTTAACTTTTATGAGAGAGGGAAAATTGTCCTCTATCAATTATGCATTCTGAGTTATTGAAATTGTTGTTATCAGCGTTGCTGTACCAACCAGCTGGCTACTGTTTATACCAGTATCTTATTTCCCCTGGGAAATGACCTCCACTGTGCTAGTGTAGGTACAAATGCAATATAAACAATGAACATGTCAGATGCGCCACAGCATATGAATGTTCCCTCTCAGTATCCGCGCTGAAGACACTTATAAAATAATAACACATACAGTTCTGCTTTAAATGGTTCACGTGTTTGTTTTCACACTTGACTTACAATTTACCATCCAACTCTGCAAATAAATATACGGTAAAGTTAGCTATTATTACAAAAAGTGTTAATTGCATAAATGTAAGAAATTGAATTTACTCAATATAATCTTTTTTAATTCCCCGCTTTTGTGTTCTTATCCTTCACTGCGCATTTCTGTTATGCAACCCGACGGTTTATCTGTATTTTTGTGTGAGAGTTACACATTACACAAGCTGTAAAGTCATTTCTCGAAAACTTCCCTAAAAATCCTTGAAAATGCTTCAAGTGAGTAACAGAGCCAATCAGAAAGAGTTTTAAGCCTGTTTCTTTCTCTCTGCTCTCAGCAAGTCGTCTGTCTACAGTACAGATCATATAGTGAGAGAGTGAGTGAAAGAGGATAGGGAGCAAGAGAGCTTTAAAACGCTCAAATATAGAATTAGAGAAAGAGGCTTTAAAGAAAAGTTGGCAAGACGTGTAGTTCTCAGAGAATCAAACCGTTACAAAATAGATTGATCTGACGGTGAAAATGAAATAGTTTTATAAGTTTTAAAAGTTGTAAATAGCAAAGTTGCACTATTCTGGAATGAATGGCCAAAGGTGATGATAAAATAAAAAAAGCACAAAAGTATCTCAGAGGAACAGCACACTAAGATCAGTGTTTCATATTGTCATTTTCATTTGCCGATAATATTCTCTGGAGCTTCAGTTAAATATGTTTAATGTAAATCCAGCTCTCTGTAAACAAAATCAATAAAGGTTATATTTATGATTATGTCAAAAATATTCACGAAAATCAAATCTATTCTATTATACCCTTTTTTCTGCTCCTGAAGACAGCTTACTTTTTATAATAGACTAAAACGATTATAAACACACACATTGAATTCTCTCTCGTCCCTGGATTTAAGGATTGCGATTGTATGATATTTATTAGACAGATTCTATGCATCCGTGCACGCAATATCATCTCTTTCCAGAAAAGTGCACCTACATGAGTTTTTCCAAATTGTGGGTTACTGAGTTTAGTCTTTTTATGTCTTTTTATGAGCCTGATTGTGACTTGTAGAATCTTTCTTTATTACTTGTGCTGAGGCAGTCGTGGGATACACGTCAGAATTGGCGGGGCATGCATTATGAAAACATCTTCACAACGCTTCTATATGAGAGAAACTGCTTATATTATGTGCTTTCTGGATTGAATTCAATGCCTGTCAAACAAAGAGCTAGAGTAGAAAAGAGAGAGAGAGAGAGAGACGAAAACCAAAAAGAGTAGAGATAATACGATGACTGTCAATCACACAGAAAGGGAAAATTATTGCATATATATAAAAGGCACCTTCCCATTCTTTAAAGGAAATGTTGTTCTAGTATGGCAATTTAGGAGTTAACAGTTGTGCCCACGGAGCAGAGATGGTCTCAGAACTTTTTGAAGTTATATTTAACATAAATATTATTTATTATTATTATTAATATGCTCCTGCAAAATCCTATCCACCTTGGACCCGAAGAGGTTAAATGTTTATAATACCTGACCAAAAAATTGAGTGTGCTATCACAAATACAGCAGATGCTTAATGCTTAAAGCCAGCTGAAGGAGTTTAATTTGTTTAAAAGGAACATTTAATTTGACCAATTGTAGCTTTTAAACAAGATAAAGATATTTAGGATAAATAAGGACATTAATTATAATTTATTTTTATGATTGAGACTAAATGCATTGTCTTATGCAAAGAAGCATAAAGTGTAATTATGGCATCTATCTATCTGGATATCTGGTGGAGATTAAATTTTTTTTGCATTCAGTCATATTCACAAATATGGTTTTGAACCTAATGCGTGTGTATAAGCAACTGTATCTAGTCACCTGACCTACCACACACCCCATGTGACACTGTGGTCTGGTCTGGCCTATAAGAACTAAATAATGTGATTGTTTTTCCTAAGAAATCAGTAAAAACAATTTCTTTCTGTGCTAGTCAACAGCATGCCACAGATACTGTGTAAAATAGCTTGTATTACTGTTATTTAATTGCATTCTTTAAATATTCTGTGAACTCTGAAGATAATTATAATAACAAGGACATGCACAATAATGTGATATTTGGTGGCATTAATATTAGACTCTTGTGAGCACTATAACTAAAAGCAAACTAATGATGCTAAAGAGAGCTACTTATCAGTAGAGCATCTCATGGGGTATTAATTTATTAACAGTCTGTTATCTGACATCATTACATTTTAAAGAGGTTTATTTTGCTTGATGTTAGCCGTGTGAAACGGCAACTTTAAAGACTCTGCCCATTGGTTAATTTAGCAGTGAGTGGAACAAATGCGCTCACATTCACCTACCAACATCAGTTCAGGTGAACGTCACCAAACGTAATTTAAATTCATGACCCAAGTCATGCCTGGCACAGTGCAGAGACGTTGACGGAAAGCAAACGTCCTAAGCAGGGATTTGAATAATAGAAAAGAAGAATTATTTTGACAAAAATATGCAATTTTATGTTTACAGCTGTCGCAACATCATTTTAGGCATAATTGTTAAGCTTTTTTGACAAAGTCGTAAGAGTGACTGATGCTTCTGGTGCGTTTAGTTTTAAGCTTTAAACCGTATTTCATATGACTGTATCCATGGCAACAAGGCATTAAAAATGTGTCGTACTTGCGGAGGGAGGCTGATGAGATTTATAACGTTATTTTTTGATCATTCGTATTCCTCTGTCTGCAGGTATGTGTAAATGATGGAAGCGCAGCAGGAAGTGATGCGATTCAAATTGTCGTCAATAACTCTGACCTCAGAGCGCAGGTCTACTCTATGAAACAAAACCACTGGGATGTAGCGTATACCCCCTGCCCTGTGAAACTCAGTCAGAGAGTGTCACTCTTCACTCACAGGAGCGAAAATGTCAATGGCCCTAAGCACAAATCTGTACACAGGAGGTTAGCAGCCTATTAATTCCAAGAGACCATGTTTGTGCTAACGTGCATGTGTTTGTGTGTGCGAAACAGAGCAGAGGTGGTGTAATCTGGAGGAACCTGTCTCTAAGCAAACCTACAACGACATCATATCACAGTTGGATCTCATATAAAATGGCCTCAAAAGAGAGGCAGATGCCTTGAGCAGTCTTTGCATCGGATTTATGAGGAGCTCCACCTGTTCCCTCCCTCTTTCAGACATGGCACTGACATTTTGTGATATTTCAGCCAAATGTCACGAGACAGACTCTGATGAACAAGCGTACAGAATGTCCCGCAGAAAGAGATACGCGTGCAGCGGTACTCAACGAAAGTTCACGTTTGATTCGCTGTGCTCGGGTGCCGATACGTGACACCATGGACCGTGGGAGATAGGGTCGTTATGCTAGCGAGGTTGCAAAGCTGAGAAGATCTGGCTAATAAGGTCACGCTGTTTGATGCTAGTTGGTTCCCACGACCCCGTGTCAAGGATGGAAAATGCCCCAATCACAGGAAGATTGCCATTTTAAGGAACTGTAACTGGAATGATCATAGCTGTTAAATGCATGGGATATGATCCCAATGTTAAAGTCACTGAGGGTTTCCTTTTTAACTTCCTGTTTAACATTTTGTCAGTGTAATGTGAAACTAACCGGGGGGCTTTCACTGAGAATAAACAGCATGTGAGCTCCTCATTATCTGTGTCTATTCTGAGTGCTGGGTTGTGGAGGATGCAACACACTACTGTGAACTGACATATTTTACTCAGCATTTCCACGATCCAGACACCCGAATCGTCTCTTTAAAATTCCAAACGATTGAATCGATGCATGCGCTGTTGTCGCATCATTTGATCATCGTTTGACGAATTACTGCAGCAGTGATTGCTGGAAAAAGTACATAAACGTCTGTATGTTTTAAACTCAGTTCTGTATTTCAGCTGCTCTTTGTGGGTGGTAACAGCGCAATGCTAATTGCGGCACACAAATAGCACTCAATTTTTGGAAATAAATCTATAATAATACTACATATTTAAAAGGAGGTGCTTTGCACTGAAAATTTGCTCTGAAAATGCATTTAGGTGCTTACCCATTTAACCATTTTAGGTTGTAAGAACCAAGGGCGCCGCTCGCAATTTTGGGCCCTATGACAAAATATGAGGTTGGGCTTCCCTAGTAGTGTTATTACTAATAAAGCAGATCTCTGGGGGCCCCTAAAGGGTGTGGGCCCTTAGAATTGTTCTTACTTTCCCCCCCTTAGCGGCGCCCCTGGTAAGAACAATTCTGTAACATTTCCATTAAGTAACAAAAAATAAAAAATTTTATTTTGAAAGTTCTCTTCAAAACATCCAGTTTTTTTAGGCATGGCATTATTGTTATTGGTTTGTTACAGGTACAATTATACAAACGTTATTTAAATCCTTTAACATTTTTAAGATGTTCCATTAACAATTTGTATGATAACGATGTATGATATCTACTAATGTTACTGCAAGAACTTTGAGAGAACTTTCAGAAGGTTAGCAAACATTCTGAGAACATTCCCTGTTAGCTGGGTAATGAACCTGACGCAGATTTTTGCGCAAACAGTATTTCATGCACAACTCCTCCCTGCTTTGTGAAATTACATGGTACCACAGAGCATCCTGTTTTTTATACTTTGTATAAAACCAGAAGGAGATAATTCCTTCAAAAGCATCACTGTCTCTCCCCAAACTCAAAAAGTCTTTCAGAACTTTCAAAGGCGGAAAAGAAAAAGCCGTCTTGAAAAGAATAGCCTAGCTCTTCACATCTCCCCTTCTTATTAATTTGTACTATGTCCTCTTCAAAAAGCAATCCAATTAGGAAGCGTTTGATGACTTTAATGACAGTTAATTTTGTCAGGCCCGTCCTCAAAGGCCTGAGTATGAGAGATGGACATTAAAAGGCTTTCAAGTGTGTTAAAATGCAGTCTGGAGGATGCTAATTTTGATCCACCATACGAAGGGGAATGGATCCCAGCGTAGGCAGATAAGTCCTGCTTGAGTTAACTTCCTGGTTTGGATTAGTGGAAAGGTGTAATTAAAAAGTACAATCTGCAGTTGCTTTCATTGCTGACTGACCTCAGTACTGACTCCTGAGGCAGTCTCTATGTGGCTTTTTTTGACGTACTGTAAGACATAAAATATGCCTCAGATGTTGTGTATGCATTGAGGATAATGTAAATTAATGGATGTTGTTATATTTCACAGCTGACT
>JAZGTJ010015832.1:0-13099 GCA_036877575.1 Botia almorhae | reverse complement strand
GCTGAATTACTGATCTTCTAGTGTTACTGTAGCTCAGCTGGTTAACGCAATGCAAAAGGTTGTGGGTTCGATTCCCAGGGAACACGCATACTGATATATAACTTGAATGCACTGTAAGTCACTTTGGATAAAAGTGTCTGCCAAATGAATAAATGTGAGCAAAACCAACAGTCATTTACAAAAGATACACATTTGGACAAATCACAAGTTGTTCAGAGGAAAAAACAAATCATTTTCCAAGAAATAAATCTAGTTGTATTTCTGCTCATTACATCTTCATAAAAATAAAATCAATGTTACGATTATACTGTTGAAGTAGACAGAACAAGCAAATCTTTTCATGGCAGAACAGAAAAGCCTCTTCTAAGAGCTCCTTCCAGTCTGTAGATATTTTAAATTCTGACCAATTCTTTTCAGCCTAAATGAATCTCATTTAACGTTGAAAATCAATGTTACACAATGTAACAGGATTATTTTGAGACTACGGGAGAAATTTCCTCTAAATATCATCCAGCCCATTAGAGACGTCTTAGTTCTCCAGCGGCGGACCAAAGAAATGGCGAACGCTTCAACCTCAACCCTGCAGAGCAGTGGGGAGAAACCTTTAATTCCTTCAACTCCATTAGAGACTCATCTCATCCATCCTGGTGACCGGACCTGCTATGGCTGCGGAGCATAAAGTCATCTATCCATTTATTTCCATTAAAGCGCACGGAAGGATGAGCTGCACGCTCATAGAGAGCAAATGTGTTTACAAAATAAGAAATTATGCATTTCAGTTCTCTGTTCTACAGCTTAAGAATGATGACATGAATATGCAGGGATGAAATAGGGTTTATGCTCCGCGGAACTGAAACGGATTCGATAAAAACAACACTCTGGAAATCAAATTAAACTTCATACTTTAATAATCTATTTTTCTAGCTTCACTTGCACATATTCTGCACAACCGGCTAATGAGGATATAAATCCATGAAGTAGGCCACAGGTTTATTTGCCTGTGCTTATTTATTCCATCGTTTGAAGTGCTGATTGCATTAATGTCAGTGATACTTTATACAGTCTGGTCTGCCTGGATAGCATTTATGTGTTATAACTAAGGAAATATACAAATATGAAGTTATAGGTGAGCATAAGAGTAAAATGAAAGTATT
Source organism: Botia almorhae (assembly GCA_036877575.1). Taxonomy (NCBI): domain Eukaryota; kingdom Metazoa; phylum Chordata; class Actinopteri; order Cypriniformes; family Botiidae; genus Botia; species Botia almorhae. Next base: position 11,945 of record JAZGTJ010015832.1, on the reverse strand, counting down.
TTGGAGTCATAGGGCCGTTACATCAAGCTGCTCATTAAGTTTTTTTTGGCAAGGATTATGCAAACATTTAGCAAAGGCAGCAAAAGAAACCCAGAGGAAGACATTTTAATTTCTGTATATTCACTTGTGATACCAAATAACCCACACTGGGAAATGTTCAAAGAGGTTGAATGAGAAATAATGTTTAATCTCTTAGCTTAATGTTTTAAATATCTACTATTAAAAAAAAGTTGGAATAATGTAATGTGAAAATTACTTGAAAGCTTGCTCAGCCTCAAAAGGCAAAAGAGAATTAAGCAATTTAAGACTTAATGAAAACGAATATCGCTTCTCTTTACTGTTCTCTGGCAGACTTCTTAAGATAAAATATTCAATTTGTTCAATAAACGCGTTTTTTCAAACATAGCTGAAGATGATGAGCAAGGCACAGACCATATACATATTAATGATAAGACCGTATAAAACAACCGTTTTGGTAACAGAAACGTGCATTTTAAAATTCCAAGTAGCCTAATTTACATAATAGATATTATATATATATATATATATATATATATAGTAAAACATACTGAAATCTTGATTTATAAGAACAAACATTCCTAGACCCGCTTGCCTCATTTTGATGGACAGCTGATCATTTATACTTTAAAAACCAATTTGCTGTGGCAAAAAAACTGGAGGCAATTTTAACTAAACCAAATTGAACTGAAAATTGTCATTGTTCTCTAAAATCAATGGAAAGTAAAGACACTATACAAGTAGAGACAAAATGTGCTAAATACTAAATACGCCTATAAAGACTCCTTATATCTTTTCCCAAACCTACATTAATGAACAAATTAAAATCCACTGGCACACGTTTGCCAGTACACAAAATATAGACATTCTGACAAAGAAATATGGGTTTGTTTTTTTATATATTTAAACTTTAGCAATTATTCTGCCTTTGTTAAAGAAGTGAATTGGCCTCATGCTGCCACAAGCCGTAGATTTAAAATTAAATTAATTTTTCATGTCAGCATACAGAAAAACAGATGTAGCACAAGTCTTGGACACCTCGGTGGCACAACAAGGCAATTATTTGAGGATTAGAATGGGGCATTATAAAGTGTTAAATTAATTTGTAATCGCACACCTCTGTGCACCTCTACGCACAAACAGCTGTGAGCTTTTATTAGAAAAGAGAATCTGTTTATCTAACAATAAACATTCATCACTTTCTTTTTCTTTCTCTGCCTTTCAGTCTATTCATCCATCTCTCAATCTATCTTTCCCTCTATCTGTGTATTATTTCCTCCATCATTGTTAACAAAAAGGCCAGCGTTACCCTCACAATCACTGTCAATGACATCTTCAATGTCACTGCCACTCATCACCGCCACTCATCACCGCCAACACTGTGTGTTGTATTTTGCCCTATTTTTGTTGCCAGCAGCTAAAGCAGTTTGTTTAGGAACAGGATAGAACAGGATATCTGCATAGTTTTATAGGTTGTATAGACATAAACAGCATATTTGACACTTAAACACCAACATTTGGCCATTTAATCCCCAAATATCCACTTGCGGCAGCAAGAGTCTACTGTTTTAAATTCATTAATATTTATTCTGTATTCTCACATTTATGAAAATTTGGGAGAAAAAATAAATATGATGAAGCAGCAAAAAACAATAGGATGCTACGTGTATCATCCTAATTTAAGCAAATCAAAAACATTTAAGTTTTTCTGATAACAGAGTTAGGTTCAGTTGTGATTGCTTAGTTTGGTAGTTACATGGTCTAACAAGTAATTTACTAAGTATATTAAAGTGAAAGTGATTTGTCAGATATGGTAACCCATACCCGAAATGTGACCTCTGCATTAAATTGCACTTCGGTTGCTACTACCTGCCAGCACTGGAAACTAACCAGCAACCTTCTGATTACAAGCCCGACTCACTAACCAGTAGGCCACAACTGCCCACCTAAAGTCTATTAATTATTATGGTATGCAATGATCTGAACCAAGTCCAAACCAAGTTCTGTAATTATTTTGTTATTATTCTGTAATTACCACATAAATGAATAAATTACCGTAAGTTGGCACCAAACATTCACTGTTTGTCTTTCTGTTTGTTGTTACAGTTTTACAGTGGATGGCCACATATTATTGCAAATAAACTGCCCCAGCCTTTGACCTTTATGAATATTTAAAATGCATTTGTATAGCATATGGTCATTACTCATTTTCTTGCCTTAAACAACTGGAGACTCAATTTAACAATTGACCCATCATTACCTGAAACTTGACTCAGAAGCTCAGGAGACAGAAGAGGATTGAACAGGACACAGCTGGAACTCCAAGCCGTTCTGTAAATGACACTCATTAATTGTGGAGTGGAGAAGACAGTGGTGATGATTGATGGCAACGTTTTGCATGCATTGAAATACAGCAGAGTTGATATTCACTCTATTCTGTCAGTGTGTGCCTCTCCAGGAAGGCTTTGTGAATCTCTGGGGAATACTTCTAAAGGAAGTGTGCCTTGCAGCTCAAAAAACATTATTGTTTGTCTCTATTACGATTTCACAGTTCTGTATGCCTAATGAATTATTTACGATCTACATTGTGCTTTATGGTAGACAAGCCATCCTGTAAAACGCCCCTTTGATTATTAATTTTGGGGTGCAGAGAAGTTCCTTATCAGACAGGTAGACTGTAGCCACGTTTTTTCATCGCAGTGAAATGAGACAGTCTTCGATTAGCAAGGTAATTTCCTTAGAAACTGTGAAAAAGTGTTAAAGACTATGATAGTATAATAGTGTCATCACTCTAAACTCTCTTCCGCATTATCACACACACACAAATGGAAAAACAATATTATACAGACATATGGCCTCTACTCTCCTCTGCTATTCCGAGATTTAAGATTCAATGTACCTTCATTAAGATGATAAGAGGGGTATAAGCACTGACTTTTATTGCTTTTATACTGAGCTAACTGTATTTTCTAACCCCTACCACTAAAACTAACCCTCACACAAACCTCTTGGCATGTTTCATTAAGTCAATATTTAGTATGTTTATTAAGATGTTTATCTTGTGTAGACTGTTAGTGGCTTCCCACAATGTAAAGGATTTCAGGTTTTTTAATCCCTGTGGAAACATTCAATTCAATTTCAATTCAGTTTAGATGCACACAGACACACACACACAAACATACACACACACACACACACACACACACACACACACAAACACACACACACATTAGGTATATATGCTTTGTGGGGCTTTCAATAGAAATAATGACATTTATACTGTACAAACTGTATATTCTATCCCCTAACCATCACAACTAACCCTCACAGAAACCTTGTTTATCCATGTTTGTCTATGCTGCTTTGATATTTTACACTTCACTCACCTTCTCAATTCTATACAATAGGAATGACATAATTAGATTAAACGATTAGATTCAAATGAAGAATTTTATTATACCTTGAGCCAAATGTGTTGTAATGCCACCAAGTGTATACAGAAACAGTTCACAATGAATGGCCAGGCAGATCACAAAGGTAATCACTTCAATTCACTCGATTCTTAAAGGAGGGATGGAGACAGCCTGTATTACTTTAATCTGAAAGCTGTTTGTCTCAGAATGACTTCAGAGGAACATTCAGAGAGCAGACCGTTCGACTAAATCTGGAAAATGACTCATCTGCAGCAGTTTCAATCACTCGCACCTCAAATCCTGAAGGCAAGATCAATTTACACCTTTCAGATCAAAGCACAGTAATAACTGTTCACAGGATTCACAGGATGTGTAAAGAGATTAAAAGGCAATATGGTTTCAAAAACCTGAATTAAAAGAATAGAATTCCTTTTAGAATTTCGGAAAACCAGCCATGATATAGAATATATGCAGTATTCCGTTTGAGTTTTATATTTCTCTTGCTCTCAATCCATGAATATTTGTCCTGTGATTTCACAGGCGCAACAGTCGCTCCGTATGTCATTGAGCGCATCAAACTGTGTGAAATCAGATAATGTCCTTCCCTGCTTTGCTGACACGGAGCCCAAAGCCTGCTGGGACTCAGCAAGGTCAATTAGCCATGCTGATTCCTCAACAGCCGGCACAAACACAGACCGTTATCAGTAATAGAGTCTCTCACAACACTCGGTTTGCATTGCACTGGGCAGCACTTTATGTTGTAACACTGTATGTTTGTGTGTCTGTGGCTGTATCATGTTTCCGTTGTCTTAGATTAGCTGAGGGAGCGTAAAAAAATACAGTTAGCGATGGTGAAGAGATTTCGTTGATCGAGTCAGGGCTCCCTCAAGCCAAAGCCTACAACATTTAACTCGCCCACCACACCTCCCTCCCTTAGCAGCTAAACAACAGATCAGTAAAGCAGCAAAATAAGCAATGAGTTTGTCTTTCTCTTATGATGAGCAATATGCTACAGTCCTGATAACAACATTTAGGTCAAAACATGTAGAGAGTGTTAGAACTATAGCTGATAAACATGTCCTTTGATTTATGTGTTAAAAAATGAGTTTTATTATTAAAGATAAGCAAGATAGCAGATGAGTTATATCATTTAATACAGTGGTTAGCACCGATCTTTGAATCTGATTGGATAAGAGACATTCCAAGATATAGCTGCTGATATTGGACCAGAACAGCGTGGGACGCTGGGGGGCGTGGCTTGAGTGTAGCGTCACACTCTGTTATACTGTTAGGGCTAAATTACAGCCCATAATATGTGATTATAATGKTACATATTTCATCGCCTTGTGCATCACTGGTCTATAAGCTTAGAAAGAAATCATATCTTATAAATCAGCCACACATGGATAGACGTTTTTGTGCAAATACATACTGTAAATATAAATGAATTTAAGTTTGTTGGCAGTCTCATATCTCTGAATGTATAGCTAAAGCATAGCATTAAACGTTGCAATATCAGATGCAAACATTTCTACTTTAAATATTTTGAGGTCTTTCTGTTTTTCACTTGTCTATCAGTGAATCGCTGAATGAATGGCTGAATGATGTAACCCTCTAAAAACAATATTCATCATTTCATTACAGTGGTATCAGCCCTTAGTTAGTTATCCTTTATATTTTGCATGTGAATCGATTGAAAAGAGCAGAGATCTGTGTCAATAACTCACCCGTTACAGCTGTGACGCACTGAGAAATCATTGATTTCACCAAACTAACAAGAGAAATGTTTCTTTTATCTAAATGCAGATTTTTAAGAGCAGGTGCAATGGTGCAAAAAAGACTTAATGCTATTTGATCTGCTTTTAATACTTTGGAACTAAACCATAAACTAAATGTTACAGTCTCATCATAGTTTTATATCAGAGTATTCATTTACTATCACTTTAACTGACTATAAAAAATACTGGGCAATATATGCAATGTTCTGCAATAATGTCCAGGATGTAGAATGGTATCAGTAAGGCTGATACAATATGAGAACCTATTTTCTACACTGTAGTTTATCTCCCAGACATTCAGAGCTTTTAAGAGCTGCTGATAAATCAATGGACTTATATTTCGCAGTAAAACAGACTTTATAGCTACTTTGATTTTGCCATTTTGAAAATAAATATGACACAATAAATATTAGATATTGATGCTTAACCTCAGTATGGAAAATTACAGGTGTCCCCACCAGGTTGCCTTACTATCCAGCTTGACTAGCAAAACTACCTTGGTTTACCCTCACCAAAACCACACTTAACCACCACATAAAGTTTTGCCAGTGAATAACGTTGCTTTGCTGGTCGACCACCTAGACTAGTACCCAATTTGCACTAACCAGCCTTAACTAGTCTGGAAAAGCGCTGACATTTTTTTTAAATGTGTCTCAGCTAGTTAAAAGACTCACTCTTTTAAGTTTTATCTAAAAATCAGTGCTGTAGATTTTTAGCAGCCCACTTTGCTCATGTACAAGCAAACTTACTGTACATAAAACATAACATGAAAGGCCTGGGAAAAGAAGGATAGCATATTCCTTACACTAGCAGAGGGAAAGCGTGAGGTATAGTCAAGAGATAACAAGCACAATGTCAGATGAAGGAGGTGAGAGCTGCACTCGAAATGAATATTCATGTTTCTCAGCCTTTAATGGGACTTGGACATCACAGCCTTTCTCTCCTGCTTCTTTAGCTCTTTTAAGGTGATAAGCGTCTTCCAACTCTAACCCACCCCCACAGTTGCCACGGAGATTCCCAGCCTCTCCTGAGCACTTATCCTCTGCTTCCAGAGGTTGCTGGGGGGCCCGAGTCCCCGCTCTCACCCGAAGCCTCCCGATGCAGATTCTAATTCTGTGTGTAATTTCATTACGGTGAAGCGCATCCACTTACCCCAGGAGAGACTCTTCTGGAGATGATTTGGGGCTTTGACACGTGTATCACTCCAGCGATATGCACGCGCACATGCACAGAGACACAATTATATTGTCATGCAAAATAGAGGAGAAAAAGAAAACGCTAAAACTACTTGATATAAAACCGTGAGTGATTTTGAACAAAATTCTTGAAGCGCATCAAAGTCGAGCAGGTTGACGATAAGCTCAGTGAGCTCTTCACTCTGCAGTAGAGTATTGGCTGTTTTTGACATTGGGTTCGAACAGCTTCAGTACCCATGAACACTGAGGTGCAGGGCTGTGGATCCAGTGTAGAGCTTCCACATCTGATTGCTTTGCAGGAAGCGATGTCCCAACCCACACAGCAAACAACCAGCGAGGTCTCCTACACCTATTCCCTACATTCCGTCTGTTACCATGACGACTGTATGTGCCATCATTGTGTAAATCTATTTTTTATTTTCAAACCGTACCTCATAAAAAGGAAAGCTGTTGGGGAGAATGTGTGCCATTATGCTGTATTAGTAAGGCCAAATATAAAATTTATTCTATAGCCAAAATATTCAAAATCAAGCAACCTGATTAAAACACTCAATTCCACAACTCCCATTGTTATTTACCACAATCATACATAATCATAAACATATTAAATATGATGCATATCATAAACATATGTACATTTGTATAGTATCTTATAATTTCCTTAATAAGACATTTATATAACAGCAAACATTTTGTTTTTTTTAAGCTACAGTAAATAACATTCACATTTATGTATTTATCAAAAACTCATAGAAAATTCAAGGTATCCATTGCGTCAGTTTTTGGCATGGCTATGCTCAACCAGATGAGCTACAGGAACACACGTGATACATTTCTCTGAAGGGCCAAAAAGCATCAACAGTGTAAAGCAGCTGTCAAGGCGATACCTGCATTCAGCGCTTGCAAACACAGAATATCAGGTTTTTTCTCCTAGAAGCCTCCATTTCAAACATTACCAGCCAGACTTTAAATCTAATGGTGGCCAGACCACCAAAACAGCCAGACAACTTAAATCATACAGCAGGTTTGACTGGCTTTGCTTGCTTCGTCTTGTCTAATCTGGTCTTTGAACTGCCCATTCAAATATTAAATAATGTCTCTTTCAATTGGCCTTGATGTGAAGCACCACATGCAGTAAAAAACGTTTCCATGCACGCCTTCTTTTAAAAGACACTTCATGCAGAGCTTAAATGCCCCATTAAATGGACTGAGTCTACGTGACAAAGGAATGCTCTAGAATCTAGAAACTATGTTCTATGCTGTAGATACTTGTATTCTGTAAGTATATTCTATGTAGCTGAATTTCAGAATAGTGCTGATTAAACCAAGTTGTAATGTAACCAAAATTCATACTAAGATAGATGCATTATAATATATATATATATATATATATATAATGCACTGTACAATTGCACTGTACACAATAAACTGCAGTCTACAAACTTTGCAGCCTGATATTGTCATGCTTCAAAACTGTGATTTAGTTAGGGGTGATCTTAAAAACTACTCACCACAGAACTCTCTCATTTTCTGCCCATCATCTATGTTATGTAATCTATGTAATCTGATGATTACGTAATCTAAAGTTAAAAACATATTTTAGCAACGTGAATTTATGCATAGTATACATATAACTTGCATTCCAGATATCTCCTGGTTTACCATCCGTAATTCCACCAGCTTCTGCATCAAATTAATTTGTTATCTGAAACAAGGTTACTTTCATGTCCCCCAACACTTAAAATATGTATCAAACTGTCAGTCAAACCTTCCCTGTACAGATGCATAGCAATATCTCTGTGCCAATTAATTTGACACTTCAGTCTGGATGTCTTTCTTTCTCACTTCCGTTCATTCCAGCTCTTAATTGCACTTATTAGACAGTTATGAAAGAAGAAAATGGCAATTACACAACACAGAGAAACAAAAACAAAACATTTAAGAGAAACGACCCAGTTCAGTCACGAAACTCTAGAGGCGCAGGCTGATATACCTCCAGTCCTGTACCATTAGCTTGCATATCAGCGTGACTCAAACTGGATGATGTTCTTTTAATTCGTAGCCAATGATGACGCATGCTTCCTCTACCGCAGCATTTAAAAAGTCACGTAAGCAGTGTTGCACAGAGCGCTATCGGAGCTCCAACAATCACCCTCCTCCATCACCAGCTCCATCTGTCCCAGCCCTGCAGCAGCAGCATATTGCAGTTTGTTTGTTTTAGCAGTAGCATGTTTTCGTTCTGCTCTTGCCGCTGCAGAGAAATGAAAGCTACAGTAACACTACAGTAACTACTGTAACTGACAAGGTGAAGCAACTAAAATAACAGCTAAACAAACCAAGAAAATAGAATAATTGTGCTATTTGATTAATCAGCAATCATTTGGAAATTGTGTGGAAGGGTTACCGAGTTTGTGGTATCAAAAGTCATTTTATGGATAAATCTGCCCTGAGTTTATTTTTGTGGAACAACAAAGATTTAAATTATGGGATATGATTAGATGATACAGTATACACTTTGATCAGATTTAATAAACATCAACAATGATCCTGTAAAGTGTGAAATGGAATTTGCATATTTAACATGATTTCAAGACATTTTTCCAGCCCCAACATTTTTTCTTAGCTAGAAATTTGATATTAAAGGTTCAGACCTTGTGTGTGTGGATTCATAAATGACCCGTCATTGTTCTGTGGACATTTTTGGAACACTTTTTTACGTCTGTGAATAAATACATTATCTTAAATAAAGAATAATAAGTTATATTATCTTGAAGCTCAAGTTTATGAGTAGTTAATGGGCTGACTGTTTGTATAACCTTTCGGTGACCTTACCTAACCTTAATTTGGTGATTGTCAGACGCAGTTACAAAATGACTTGCACTTATCTTTGGAATCACAATGTCTGGCCCTGACTGAGAACTCACAGCCTGTGTCTCTATAGGTGGTCTTCTGCAATGCCTGGCAGCCTTGGCAGATAACAGTGTTTGCACTACGGTTCCTTCAAACAGAAGTATGCCATGACTGAACCAACTAGCTGTGTCTCTGCAGGTTTAGAAGAGATAAGATCACTGACTGTTTCAATACAGTTACAACAATAGTCAATAATCAGTTTCTTAGCATGTCAAATTTCATACCTTAGTTGGGCAAAAATGTAGGAACGACAGGAAGTAGAATTTACTGAATTAAAATTCTAAGAAATTCAACAAATAATGGCATTCTGAGAAATGAAGATTTAGTCCACCCTGGTCAATACAATTAATTTATTGAATATAATAATACATATAACCTAACATACATTTTAGTCTTTTTAATCTGTTTGTATGTCCACAAGACCTATGAAACCTTCAGACTTGAAAACTGTTCATCATGCCAGCATTTAAAGTTTGTACGTTTGCATATAGAACTTTTGCACTTTATTTTCAAGTTAACATATTTCTGCAGTTCTTTGAATTTTACATTTTAAATTCCCAATCAATGTGAATGGCATTAACCAATAACCCACTTTCACCAAAATACTGTTATTTATGAGCTCCTCTTTGAAGAGTGTAGTTCACATAACAGTGGTGAATATACACCAGTCTCAAATGTAACTTCCTGACTTTCGAAAAGATAATTAGGAAGACTCTGTTTCGGAATAATCACTGTCAGATTGATAATCGCTCCTTTGTGAATGTATTGCCAGCCGGAATACTGCTTTAAATGCTGCCTCTTTATCGCACTTAATATTTTAAAGCACAGAGAACATCTTTTTACACCCCAAAGAATTATTGATAGACTTCAACAAGCATCTTGTGCTCTGAATCAATTTTACTGACTCAAAAAGGTTGTCGTGTGGTGACACTGATTATCTGTAATTTAGGGATCTAATCGGTGTCGTTTATTGTTGTTAAGATCCAATCAGCAAGCCCTGTTTTTCTATTGGCCAGGAACAATTTATGGCAGGTCTCATGAATGGAAACGCTATGTAAGCAGCCCATGCATTTCCATTGTGTGTTGTGTTTTACATTTAAATAGACTTTTCAGGGCTAAATTATCTTGTTAAGATGACCCATGAAGCATAAATGGATGCATCTATACTGTAACCCAGCAGTCAATGTCCTAAATCATAAGACAGAAGGTGATAAAGAGGAAATGAGAGTGAGGCCAAAAATAATTATAGATATTTGAAGTTCTCACATGTTTGCTAATCAAACCACTGAAGTATGTTGTATTATGTCACATTATGTGAATTAAGTCCCAAATTCTAGTCAGTCTAAATCTTTCCTAGTCATGTGACAGATTTTCTAAAAGATTCTAGTGTTTTTTAAAGTAATTGTAATATTTCATATTTCTATATTTCGGATAAAGGCTATAAGAACATAAGCAGCGATTTGAATGGTTTGGAGTCCACATACCACCAAAGCACATGACACTCTCAAGAAGAAAGGCACCCATCACATTTGAAATTAAATGACTGATATTTCACACCTCACCAGCTATTGAGACGGTTTTATTTCCTCCCACAGGCAAGAAGCTCAGACAGTTCGAAAATTATACGGACACACACGGCCTGCATATAACTGGCAGATGGACTTTTAGTGTCACTTCAAGTCTGCGGCTGTCTTTTTGGCAACACATCAGAGTCCTGATCAATCAGATTCCTTTATTTTCTTTAGTAATTAGACAGAGTGCTTTATCCTTTCTAGAGTCTAACGACCCATACGTAAGGGTAAAACTTATGTAATGGTCTCTTAGAAAGCAGCTTATAGTCTGGTTTTAGGGCATTTCTGCACTGTACGCTTGTGTAGGTAATGTACTGAACTATGTTTTTTCCTGCTATCATATGAAATCCTTCATATTTTCATAGTTGATGCAACCCCTTATGATGCATGATGTATGACTCACCATGCCAACCACAATTTTTTAAAATACAGTTATGATGTATGACTGCTGGATGGCGATAACATTTAATCCCTGCTGGTCGATGTCATAACTACACAGAATCACAAATATTTTGTCAAATATGAAATAAATTGTGCCACATCACAGCTCAGAATCACTACATTAGTGAAAGACGTGGCACTATGCATGTTCGTGTGGTGCCATCCACCAATCAGCATTGCTGTGATGTCATTTCCTGCAGCTTTAAAGCAATTAGTGACTAGACATTTACAGCTCAGCTGATTGGCTCAAAATCATTGGCTCAAAAACGACTAATAAATATCTTTCCCATGGTATTTTAAACCGGCTGACTGTTACAGGTTCGAACACAGCAGGCGCTTGCAATAAAAGAATAATGGACACGTCATCTTAATCTTCAAAATCTCTCCTGTTATCACATTGGTCCAGCTATCTATACGTATTATGAATTGTAATAAAGCATCAAACATAAGCTCATACTCAATTTTGGAGAAGAAAATGAAAAGATAAAAAGATAAATGAACAAAGTTACATCAACATTAAAGCATTTAATCTATATGTTAATAGAACCTGTGGAGATGTTTTAGTGCTGACAAGCACATCCAAAAACCTACTGAAAACCATTTAAATCATGTAAAGGA
>JAZGTJ010015831.1:0-13099 GCA_036877575.1 Botia almorhae | reverse complement strand
CTGCTGTTAAACAAAGTCCCTCTCTTGTGTTCAGGCACTTATCTGGCAGAACACACTATCCCACGCACACTAATACATCATCTGTAATATGCAGGAACCTGTGTAAGATCTGTCCTTCTCAGCAGCCCCTCAGGCTGGAGTCAGTGCTGGCTGCAGACAGCAGTAGTGATTCTGAAGCTATTACTAGCTGATATTTATAGCTGTCGGGTCAGGATGTGGGGCAGCACTCGTCACCACACCGGCTACTAGTTGCCAGGTTACTGCGATGTTTCCAGGTTACTGCGATGTTTCCAGGTTACCACGATGTTTCCAGGTTACCACAATGTTTCCAGGTTACCACGATGTTTCCAGGTTTCCTTGTGTGGTTGTGTGTTGTAAAGGTGTGTATGCGCCGAGGCAAGAATGAGGGCTAACAATTTTAGGTTGTTTAAATGTTTTCACTAAGTAACAAAAATGTTCTCATGTATTTTCTAGGTATGTTCAAAACGGTATTGCATGGTTAATAGATTTCAAACATTACTAAAATGTTCTTAAAATATTCCACTAACAACTTAAAAATAGCGTTTTTAATACGATATATAACCTTAAACAAACATTTCACTAACATTACCGAAAGTACATTTTTATTTAGATTGTTTACAGCGCTTTGTAATTAACACTATTTATGATTACCGTAGAGAATATGCTTTTAAACTGCACTTGAAATGGATCAAGGCGACACTCACTGCCTACAGATTCACACGGTTTGTTTATACACACAAAAGGTTTTTACTTTGAGTTGAGTGTTACAATGAGAGAAAGACAGAGGTGCTGTTTTGAATCTGAAAGCCTCACACATTTACTCCTCTGCTCGAATCCAGTGTTGTTTCAAATATGTAACCGTTTCGTTTAAACTGTTGCGCCACTTTTGCGGCCGATATTTCTCGCAATCGTAACCAGTCACTATCTGCGCTGATATGTGAAAGATGCGTCTTTTGTGTTTAAATACAAAAACACAAAAGTTTTTTTCTTTATTTTCAGTGCAAAAGTGCTTCATTTATATGCAAATTGGGTTTATTTTAGATTGCAGCTTGGGGCTCTCTCGCAGTTTGCTTTACTTTTGTCCTGTCAGGTATAGTGGAAGAGAGAGTCTGTTTATCACTTTTCCACCTCTGCTAGTACAGAAACACAGTGTCTGCGTGTACATGTACAATCAGACTCCAGCTCACTACCCGTTTCTGTCCTCCACAGAATCCAGACATTGTGTTGGTGCACTACCTGAACGTGCCGGCCATCGAGGATTGTGGGAAGCCATGTGGGCCCGTCCTGTGCTCCATCAATACAGACAAGAAAGAATGGGCCAAGTGGACGAAGGAGGAGCTCATTGGCCAGTTAAAACCCATGTGTGAGTAGCCAGTAATACAGCACCAGTTACCATTACTCAAACTGTGTTTAATGTGAACACAGACTGCACAGGATGCTTGTTAGAAATGAAGAAGCTAAGAATAGAAATTAAGAATAGAAATAAGAAATTAAGAATAGAAATTAAGATTAAACGTGAGGTTTATGTTGTAACAAAATATCAAGCAAGACGTATTTTTGAATTCTTGCATATTTTAAATTAATACATCTCATAATATCTAATGGTATTATTACATATGCCAGTTTTGCTTCTCAGGTTAATTTGTATTATTTTAAGGATGATTTCCTGCTAACAAAAAAGGTGTCGTATAGGGAATGATATTTGTGCAGTATATATAGAGAAGTGGACAGATTTAAAAAACTGTTTGAATAATGTTATTATAACCAAGCAATAGCGATAATACAGTGTCTAAAAAACTGGATGTTTTGATCATTTTTAATATTTTTGTTACCTAATGGAAACATTAGGGAAGCGTTCATACAACCTAAAATTGTTGGCTGGGTTTCTGCTATAATTTCTGTGCACTTTATGCAAGAGCAGTTTTCCTCGTAAGATGTTTTCATCATATGTTTGATGAAAGGTTTCATTCAGGTTTCGAGTTGTTTGCATTAGCTAGCTTGGCCTTTACTTAGCTGATGCAATCCTCAAATCTTCTATGTGGAATTGTTGAACATGTTTATTACCTCACTGCCTTCCTGTGATTGGCCGATCCGAGGCGCCCCGGGGTCAGTGGAACTGGTCTGCATCTCTTTCTGTCCAGAGTGACAGATCTCACTGCTTTCCAGTCAGTGTCAGTCAGCGGTGGACTGTGGTGAGTGTCTGAATGTCCCTCCACACGCTCGGCTCTGCACAGCCACACTGTCGGCCCTGTATCGCTGAGATTGTGTTTTTGATTATGGCAGGTCTAAGTCAAGGAATTGACTAAAGGAAATGCCCAATGTCAAGTGAAAAAAACAATGGCTCCATGCATATAATCATGTTTACCCATAATCCTTTGAGGCCAAGTTATTGTATGTGATGGCTGGCATTGATCATTTGAACTTGGACAGGTTTGTCAAGGTAACAAATATATATAGTCAGATGCTTAACGTCAGCCCTTACACACAGCGTGTCTGTAAGGAGAAATACAGACGAGCTCAGCTGACATTGTAATCACAGCCACGTGTTACGATCCCAAGAGCTATTAAGAGCTTCTGTTTACACTGACTTTAAGGCACATGCTGTAAACCAATGCAATCGTTTCACCCAACACTGATCTACATCCAAATCATTTGCTGTTATATATGATAAGTCATTAGCTTTGTAAGTGGTGTGGACAATAGCAAAGGTGTGAGATGTCTGCTGCTGGTCCTGATACACTGACACTAGGCTAATTAGTGCACAACTGGCCGTGATCTGAGCTCATCTGAGGAGCAACAGTGCCACCTTTTGTTCCAGCTGCCGACCCGCCTCTAGCTGACAGTCAGAGACCGAGTGAGCAAATGATAAACGATATTAAGCGTGTATAATTTATGCACACATATACATCAGCTTTACAACCCAAACACGTTCCTCGAGCAACCTATATTATACACAAACAGCTCGCGTTTGTTATAGAAACGAGAAGCATTAGGCGCAGGGAGGGATGTGTGCGTCGCATTTCTCAGCTGGCCTGCCGAGGGTTCTGGTGGTCATAGGAAACAACTTGATGGGTTGTGTTCATGCTGGTGCAATGGCTTACGGACCGCTGGCCAATCACAGAACAGCAGAGCTCAGCAGAAACGCCTGCTGTGTGTGTGACTTCTGCGTGTGTTGTTCTGGCTCTGAGGCAGCGCTGTTTGTGAGTTCAAGCCAAACGCTTTTGTCTCTTTGATCTATTTTTGTCTTATTGTCTCTTTCTCTGACTCTCTCTCTACCTCCCTTTTCCCTCCTTATAACATGAACATGCAGTTTCACCTCAGCTTGTTAAATTCACTGAGGCAGCAAACCGTGCACATTCCTTATTAGGGTGCCTTGATGTTCTCTGATATTTTAAGTACCGTTCCTGTCCGAAGATTTCCACATTTCTTCTGTTTTTTCTTTTACTTTGTTTGTTTGTTTTCTCAGAAGAGCATCAGACTCGCAGCTTAAAACTGTGAAGACTGTGTGAGGTTTCTGAACAGAATTGTACTCCGTATAATTTACATTTCTCCTCATTTGTTTGTATTTACTTTAATTATTTATACTTTAATTTATATGCTAGTTTGTATGGCACTTTAATTTTATTTATTTTATTTATTTTTTACTAAGCTTGCCACAAAGCATGATGGGATATCTGCAGTGTCGGCTTAAGATTTGGCCAAAACAAGGTATAATAAGGTGGCAACACAATTAAGATGCCTACCATTTGCAAACAGCCCTTCTGTCAGAGACAGAAAGTGCTAAAATGCTGCCTACGAAGGGCGCTCACTAGATTTTGGAACAGAGCTAACAAGCACAGCAAAAAGCTAGTGCCGGCACAGGCTTAGGTCTGCGCTCGACCTTTCCTGTCAGGTGAAACCAGAAAATACACCCCAGAGAAGTAACACACTCTTTTCTGCCCTCTGTGAAGGGACAAGAGGTTTGGATGTGAAGTCATCCAGGTCAGGGACGTGGTGCACAGGCAGGGGTGGGGGAAGGGGTGGAAGGTTCGGCTGGTGGGCTGACTGTGTCTCCTCTCTCCCTCTGCAGTTCATGGAATCAAGTGGACTTGCAGCAATGAGAACAGCAGTTCTGGCTTCTCTGTGGAGCAGCTGGTACAGCAGATACTGGACAGCCACCAAAACAAGCCTCCTCCCCGGACTCACCACTGCCTCTGCTCAGGCACGCGGGGTAAGGGACAGGCAGTGTGTGTTAGAGGAGCCTGAAAGAGAGCTAGGGTGAGACAGGAAGTAGCAGCAGGTAGAACAGGAAGTTGTGTAATTATTATTATTAAAAGGACTTCCCAGCTAACAATTTCAGGTTGTTAAAACGTTTCCCTAACGTCTCCATTAATAATAACAATACAATGTTTTTTATGCATTTGACGGACGCTTTCATCCAAAGTAACTTACAGTGCATTTAAGCTATACATTTGATCAGTATTTGTGCTCCTTGAGAATCTAAACACACATTGTTTTATAGTATAGGGAATCTTATAAAATAATATTAATAACAAGTAGCTGTTTGTGTCTGTCTCCGCAGGTGCTGGGAGCAGCGCGCATCACAAATGTAACAGCGCCAAACACCGCATAATCTCCTCCAAAGTGGACCCTCGACCAGGCCGCTGCAGCAGCAGTCACTCGGAGCTCCAGATCAATGACGTGTCCGAGGGCAAGACAGAACACAGCCACAGCAGCAAGACCAATGGAGGTGCTGGAGGAGGAAGTGTGCGTGAGAAACGAAACGGCAAGGTCCACAAACCTGCCCTGCTGCACCAGAATAGCACTGAGGTCTCCTCGTCCAATCAGGTGGAAGTGCCAGACACTACCCAGAATTCCCCTGTGTCCATCAGCAGTGGGCTGAACTCTGACCCTGACATGGCTGATGGCCCAGTGGTCACCGGTATGGGTCATGTTGCCTCCGTCATGAGCAGTCTGTCCCAGAATGTCTTTATGTCTGAGGTAACTGGGGATCCTGTCTACAGCATGTCCCCCACTGGAGGCCCCAGCACTCATACTATGGGCCCTGATGCCACCTCCCACAGCCTGGTCATGGCAGTCACCCCTAACAATCACAAGTTTTCTTTTCCTGCTGATGGGAGCGCAGACACAAGTGGTCCTGGAGCAGATGGGCTGTCCATGCTGCCTGCATCCGGTGTCTCAGAGAAGCTTGTTCTCTCCAGCAGCTTAGACTCAGGCAGCATTAAAATCTCAGAAACCACTATGAACTTCGACCCAGACTGCTTCCTAAATAACCCAACGCAGGGCCAGACATATGGGGGAAGTGGATTAAAACAGGAGAATGGTTCATCAAATTCCTCCTCCTCGATGGCTAGCTCTAACGGATTGAAACACTCGCCGTCTATATCTGATTCAAACTACAGCTTCAGTTCTGTGCTGGTCAAGAACATCAAGACTGAGGACACTTCTTTTGATGAACAGCTTGCTAAAGAGGGGAGCTACCAGGTGGGGGCGGTAGTGAGCTGTAGTGTGTCCAGCGGCTCTGATGGCCAAAACTCGCTCACCTTGACCCCCTCTCTGCTGCCCTCTGGAGGATGTCTGAGTCCCAGTACCACCCTGGAACACATGGATTTTAGTGCCATTGATGCAAAGCAGGACTTCTCTGGTGCCGCCGCTGTAGATTATGGTCAGGTGATGAATAGCTTAGCCCACCAGAACCGATCACCAAGCTTTTTCCTTCAAGAGTCTCCACAGCCAGCCCAGACTGAGCAGGATAGGCAGAATTCTGGCCAGAAGGGCCACCTGCTGGAACATAACTTACCTGATGGAGCATACATGGGTCTGAAGGTTGTGAAGACAGAGTCGCCTGGCAGTAATGGCCACCACCATCACACCCACCAGGGCCAGCACAGAGCCGATTGCAATGGGGGCTCACCCACTGAAAGCCAGGGACAAACTGGCTCCCTGCAGCTCATGCAGGGAGGTTTTTCAAGTCTTGGTCCAGAGCACAAGGACGTGGTCAGCACGGAGAGCCACAATGTAGGGTCTGATCAGGCTGGGACTCCAGAGAACGGGACTACAGCTGAACACTTTATGCAGCAGAGCTCTGAGAACGGAGCAGGGACCGAGGACGTAGCCTTGAGGAATGGAAACGTTACGCGTGGGCCCAACAACAGCTCGCAACAGCAACTCCACCCACTCTCGCAGGGAGCTAATTTGGTTCAGGGGCTCTACAACACTGTGGGGGTCCACCATGGGCTTAGTGGTTCAGGGGCCAATGGTGCAGGAGGCACAGGAATGGAAATCAGCTTGGATCACTTTGACATCTCTTTTGGAAACCAGTTTTCTGACCTAATCAATGACTTCATCTCAGTGGACAGCGGAGCTACGACTGTACCCGCCACTGGGACATTATACGCCCACCAGTTGGTGGGCCCACCTGGGTCAGATGGAACGGCCACCTCAGGTGGAAACCAACAGCAAGGTCAGGAAGATGGAACCAATAGGGCAGCAGGATACAGCCCATCAGAGCTCTGCTTGCAGTCTTGCTGTAGTCCCCAATCTTTGGGTGGAGGTGCAGGTGGTGCGGAGGGAGAGACGGGCTCACTAGCCTATATGCATGTGGCTGAAGTTGTATCTGAAGTGGTGACACAGGGACCTCTGGGAATGCTGCAGGCCACCGGACAACTCTTCATGGTCACAGACTACTCTCCAGAGTGGTCCTACCCTGAGGTACGTCTGTTTAATAAAGTACTTCATATACTGTTTTCATACTTTCAAAGTGATGACAAATCAAAACTTAACTGTGTGCACAGAGGAATTAAACTTGTGATCTTGGTGCTGCTAACACAATGCTCGACCAGTTGAGCATCCAGTTTATCTATTACGTACTTGCTCAGTAAACTTTTTAACCCAGAATGCATTGCGTTACAACACCACATGGTGGCAGAGTGCCCTTGTTTAAACCTAATTTAGTTGTAGTGTTTTTGTCAGCCATAAGGTGGCAGTACAACATCATGTGCTTTTTATTCCCTTTTTAAACGTTGTATTGATCGGTTAATTGAATGATCATTATGATGAATTGAAGAGAATCGGTGATGATTTTTTTTGCATGTTTTAGGGCGGGGTGAAGGTGTTAATCACAGGCCCGTGGCAGGAAGACAGCAGCAGTTACATCTGTCTGTTTGATCAGATCTCTGTCCCAGCCTCCCTCATCCAGCCTGGAGTTCTGCGCTGCTACTGCCCAGGTAACATTACAGTCATTCACACAACAGTAACTGACCAGCGAGAAATATCAGTGTGATTTTCTCTGATCTCTGCTGTGTGTGTGCGCAGCTCATGACACGGGCCTGGTGACTCTGCAGGTGGCTGTCAGTAATCACATCATCTCCAGCTCTGTTGTGTTTGAGTATAAAGCTCGTGATCTACCCTCGCTGCCTTCAGCACAGCACGACTGGCTGTCACTTGATGGTACGTCTCTCTCTGCATTTGTGAAATAATCACTTTATTAAATCTGGAAATCAGAGACCTTTCAGGTACTGTACCTTTCACTTATTGACTTTGAGTCACACAAATGAGACAATTAGAGCCACAATATCGATTTACAAGTCTTGGAACCCAAGTTGCATTAGTGATCAGATGTGGTTGATCTTGTACCGTAGTTAGTAATCTTTCTGCTTGTGTTCCTCTGCAGATAACCAGTTCAGAATGTCCATCCTGGAGCGTCTGGAGCAGATGGAGCACAGGATGGCTGAGATGGCCGGCCAGCAGCAGCAGGACAGTGGAGGAACACCAGGAGCTGGAGGAGGAACACCAGGAGCTGGAGGAGGTGGAAACGGAGGCGCTAATACCCAGTCTCAGGTATTCTTACCTGTCATAAACACAACACATCCATCTGAAAGATCCTCAGCTTTCATCAGCTCTGAGTTAATGGATAAATTAACATTTAGTTGTTCCAAACCCATATGACTTAAGTAAACTATTGCTTTAATAGTTAAAGCTGCAAGCCACAGAATGAAATATAATTATAATTGAAATAGAATTAGAATAGAATAGAATTATAATAGCCATAGAAATAGAATTATTTATTCAAGCTTGTGAGGACCTTAAACCTCATTATTTTGTCAGCAGAGTGTCACGGCTCAGGCAGGAAGCTCCTTTGAGGGTCGTGTGGTGCTGGTTTGTGAGATGATGATGAAACGTGCCTGCTGGACCAAATCCAAACATCTGATTCATTCCAAGACGTTCCGGGGCATGACCCTGCTGCACCTCGCTGCCGGCCAGGGCTACACAACCCTCATCCAGACGCTCATTAAATGGCGGTAAGTCAGCGATCTGTTTGCTGTGTGTTTGCGTGTGAATGTTGTTGAGATTGTTTGTGGTTTGTAATGACACTGAATGGTGTTTGTTTTCACATCTAGCTCTAAACATGCAGACAGCATTGATCTGGAGCTGGAGGTGGACCCTCTGAACATCGATCATTTCTCCTGTACTCCACTGGTATGTGACTTACAACACTCATTCACTGTGTAAAATTCACTGTGTATCATTTGCAGTTTTCCCTAAGCCTCACATAATAGTGTTAATAAAGCATTTTAAGACATCATCTTATTAACACAGACATGTCTTATTAACGCACTTTCCCATATTTGACTTTTATAAGAATCAAACAGAGCTGTGTTGCTAACACACAAGGAAGTTTATTGTACCGGAAGCTTCATTAACCACACATGCACAATACAATGGTGGACACATAATAATGAAATTAATGAATAAAAGGTCAAATATAACACTCGGGCTAGTGGTGGCCTAATGGTTAGAGTCAAGCTTGTGACCCAAAGGCTGCAGGTTCAATTCCCACTGTACAGAATAAATATGCATATTCATGTATATTTAGAGATGCTATGTACACCTGTGCAAGGAGTAATGCAGGAAATATGAAGTTCTTCCGTGGTTTAGGAATAACAGTATCTTGCAGCTTGGTTCGAATAGATAAACTGGGGAGGAAGTTCTATAATAGAATGTTTTTATAGTGCATCAAACTCACTGGATCAAGGACAATTTGATCTCTTTTGTGGCATGATGGCTTCCTCCTCCCACATCTTATTTTCCTCCCTCTGGTTCCTGCAGATGTGGGCTTGTGCTCTGGGTCATCTAGAGCCAGCGGTGGTCTTGTACAAATGGGATCAGAGAGCACTGGCCGTTCCAGACTCGCTGGGCCGTCTGCCCCTCTCCATCGCCCGCTCCCGAGGTCACACCAGGTTGGCCGAATGTCTGGAGCAGCTACAGAAAGAAGAGCAGCAGCAGAGCCCGTCCTCCAGCATGTCCTCCTCTTCCAGCCCTGACACCACCACCTCCAACAGCTGGATGGTCAGCTGGGCTGGAGACAGTATGGTGGCATCCAGCAGGCAGAACATTGGTACAGTCAGCATTACCACAACCTCCTGCTCCAACCAGAACATTGGTGAGATCCTGTTGATACAGATCTTCTGATGGACATCTGTTTCTGTGTCTGTCACTGCATGTGTTTTAATTGCACTTGTACTGTTATTTGTTCTGCTACGCATAAAAAATCCATGGCGATTTTAATACATAGAAAATACATTTAATTCTGCCTAAATGGAAATGCACAAAGTCATACAAGATACTGTAAACGTTATGATCATTCTTAACATTGCTGGAAAGGAAGTTTAGAAACTGGACCTGAATTTTAAACACCACAAATCAAACTCTGAAAAGTAAATAAGGACAAATTTGTTTAAGACCAATTAGTGGCCAGACAGTGATGAGAGAACTTTTTTTTGTCTTTTTTTTTGCACAGATCTGAAAAGGCAGCGTTTGGATCCCTGCAGCTACCACAGTAACGACTGCCAGCAAGATCTTCCCCTCGCCAAAAAACACAAGCCCTACCCCGAGCTTCTACAAGTGCAGAGGGATAAACCAGAGTCTGTTACTTTGAGCCTGAAGCAGAAGACACATAAACTGTCCACCAGCCTTAAGACTCCTCCCTCCAGCCCTGACAAGAGCCCGTCTGAGGAGGGTTTGGGGGCAGGAGGTGTTTCAGAAGCTAAGGTGGGCTCTTTCCATGGAGCACATAAGTGGGGCTCTAGAGAAGCACTCAGGCAGGGAGGTGGGGGCAGCAGTGTCGAGAGGGAGAAGCTGGCCAATCATCTGGAACAGCGTGGAGAGCCCCGCAGCTTGCTGCGAATGGTGGACATAAAGATGCTGTCCTACAAGGAGGATCTGGAGAATCAGGACTGCCTTTCACACATGGAGGACCTCCAGGTGAGAGCACCACACATACACATCACATGTAGGCATCATCTAATATCACAGTATGAGTAGCTTTGTGAGTCTTTGTTTTCGTGTGTTTGGCACCCGACAGGCGAATATGATGAGCTTGGTGGAGCAGATCATCGACGCCACGCCGGAGTGTATCAAACGAGAACATTTCCCAGCGCTGAAGTCAAGTCTGGACAACACCCGACTCACTAACATCATGAGCTGGCTGGCCAGTTGCCTGGGAAACAAGGAACACCTGTCCAACATCATCCACCTGAGGTTAGCAGATGTCTGTCATTCAGCTAAGCTAACACATTAGCGTGATGGAGGTATTGAGCGTTTCATGATGAATGAGTTGAAAGCGATCGATCAGTCGGTGGTTTAGAACAGAGATTCATAAACTCTCCTCCAGAGAGCTGCTACCTCTGATGGATGCCAGAGTGGTGTTTTTAGTTCCTGTTTTTGGCTTTTTGCCATTTAATAACAGAACAATAACAGCGTTCCTGAACCTCAGGCTTAGAGGGAAAACAGCCTGTGAGGTCACAACCCAGCTAATTCTGTTTGTGTTTTTGTATTTCAGTCCCGTATACAGCCCGGGTAACTCACCCTCTGTGTCTGCTCCTGCTGAGTGGAGTGAGTTCCTCCGAGCTTCCAACAGCAAAGTGGAGCAAGAGCTGGCCCAGCTCACCCTGTCCGACCCCGCGCAGAGGGAACTCTACGAGGCCGCACGGCTGGTGCAGATAGCTCTCCGCAAGGTACGAGGTACAGGCCTGGGCTCGGGTCCCGCAAGATTTTGACGTCAGCTAATGTTAGAGAGCAATTTTACTGTCAATGCAAAGTTCTGCCTCCTGCCACTACCTGTAATACAAGACTGCACAGCTCTTGACTGCGGTTGCTAAGAGACGTCTGCTCTACCAGCACCAGATAAACCAAAACGAGAGTAGCTGCTCTGTCACACCCCTCTCTCCCCAGGTCCAGTTATCTCTGTCTCCTCTCTTTATTTTCCTCTTCCTCATGTAAGTGCACCGGCTAGTGGACGTCTCCCAGGTGTTGGCCATGTGTTTGTTTCCAGTCCCTCAGTCTAACCCCTTTCCTCTCTCCTTGTCTTCCTGCAGAGACGCCCACCGCGCGAGCAGCAGGAAGTAGCCGCGGCTGTCATTCAACACTGTTACAGGAAGTACAAGCAGGTGATCCTTTGAGATACTCTGACATTGACTTTGTCAAATAGAATAAGTGACAGTAAACGCACTCGAGTCGATGATAAAGCTGCTGTATTCGGTCAGTGTTATCTGATTTTAAAGCTCTTAGATGAAAATGGGCTGTATGGTCACACTGTTTTCCATTCATGATAAATCTGTTTTTTGTACCTTTACAAGCTAACATGGAAAGCCTTGAAGGTAACTTTTATTTATTTATTTAGTTTGGCTTTTGCATTATTTGAAGTAGATTTTTTCTAGCTTGAAAAATGTGGTTTTAAATTGAATTTTTAAATTGAGCTGTCTTGTTATGTACTTTTGTCATTTATTTCTAATATTGTTTATATAAGACAAATTTAAATTTTAGTTCTAATTTCGTTTTTAGTTATTTAATTTAGCACCTCAGACTTATATCAGTTTATTGCTAAAGCAACATTATTATTTCTCATTTAGTTTAAGTTTTAATAATGTTTATGTCTATGTTTTGATTTCCGCAAACAGAAATGTTTTAATAGTTTTAGTAAACTTGTTTTCGTTTTTGCATTCATGTCTTCTGTGTATGATTGTGTGTGTGTTTGTGTGTGTGTGTGTATGATTGTGTGTGTGTGTGTCAGTATGCACTTTATAAAAAGATGACGCAGGCCGTCATCCTCATCCAGAATAAGTTCCGCAGCTATCAGAGGCACAAAACATTTCGAGAGCGCCGGCGGGCGGCCGTGCTGATCCAGCAGGGTTACCGCAGCTACAGAGAGTTCGGCCGGCTTCAGGTCCACCACAGGGAGCCGGTCAGCGCACTGCTCCAGCACAAACTCAGGTAGCCAGCGTCGCTTATGAAGCTGTTCTGGGTGGCGCTTTGTTCTGCAAGACATTTTCTTAATGTACCAGTTGTCGTGTTAAAAATGAAATATACTGTACAAGATGAATGTTTATGTTTCTCTTTCAGAAGCAGTTTAATCACTAAGAAACAAGATCAGGCCGCTCGGAAGATCATGAGGTTTCTCAAACGTTGTCGTCACCGGTAGGTTTTCACCGACACATCGCCCCCTACTGTCTGTCTGCCCTGTTATTGAGACTAGATGAAAAGTTTGTCCTATATATCTACTTAGCAGAAGAATTGAGGCAATAAAACTGCTATCTGAAACTGTCTCTCACAACAGATTCGCTCTGGTCTTCTCTGTTCTCTGAGATAAATGCTTAAAGTGACTGGAGACTGGAGATGTTCCTGAATGTCTGTCTGTTGCTGTTTTTTGCAGAGTGAGAGAGTTGAGAAAAGCCAGCGAACAGCAGAGCGTTAAGAAGAGTCTCCTCACGATGTGACATCACTCTCCAGACTCTTCTGTTCGAACCAGAGTCGTTTTACAGTAAAAACTCTTCTACTGTATGACTGATGCTACGGCTACAAAACGACTGCGTTTATTTCATATCTCTTTATTCCTTCAATGTTTCCTCTGTGAAGGAAAGACAACCGCTGTGGAACAAACAAACTTTGAGGACGTCATTTTCTGAAGGAGTAACATTTGCTTCAGGGCATTTCTTGCACTTTTTGATGGATTGTTTTGTCATTTTTAAGGAGCATTAAAATGTTTGGTTTGGAGGAGGAAAATGCTAAACAGGATGGAATG